>JASPKZ010006852.1:2977500-3127500 GCA_030220185.1 Diploptera punctata
GTGGAAGGTAGGGACTCCACCGACTACGCCACGGCGACGGACAAGTCAAATCTGTTCATAAGCCGAAAACTCTACGACTCACCTCCCTTGAATTTCGAGTTTCAGAGGTAATAATAAATAATAATAGTACCGGAAATAATACGTAATAATAACAATATATTAATATAAACAGCTAATGCAGCTGGTATGCACTTGCGGTACTTTGATTTACAGACATGGGAAAATGTCATTACATACGTCATACGTTTATTTCGAAATATTACTTTTCAATTGTGATCGCAACTTTATAAGTTCAAGTACTGGGAATGTTGATCAAGTTTCCTTGAACTTTGTTATCCCATTTCTATGCGATTCTCTTCTGATGCGGACAAATCGTAAACAAATTTCAATACATAATAATTATTATTTGATAACATATGTTTTATGAATATCATTCCGATATAAAAATAAACTAGAGCAAATACTAGCAAACGCTGTTTGCCAGATGAACGATAATTCAAAGCTTTAAAAGCACGATATCAAAACTACGACACTTTCAACGGAAACATTATATATATTGAATTCTGCGTGCCAAACATTGAACAAATTGAGCATAATTGCTTATTTCGTGCATTCTCATTCCTATTTGTAATTAATGTTCCTAGGTGTTTGAATTCAGCCATTTTTTCAAAATTTCCCTCATTTGTCATTAACTGCCCATTTCTATACACACTATTTCTACGTGTGAAAATAGATTTAGTTTTATGGATGTTTACTTCCACTCCCGAATTCTTAGCGATACTCAATTATACATTAGGCCTATATTAATTAATCAATTGAGTTGGTGTTTACTTGATGAAAATCCATATTCATTAATTATATAAAAATAAAACTTAGTTTTATTTGATTTTCATATTTATTAAGATATAATTCAGTGACAGCTGTTTCGGTACACTGTACCTTCTTGTTAACAAATTATGAATTGTGTTATTATAGTACACATGCACACACTATTGAGTAACACTAAGAAATTAGAACTGGAAGTAAATATCAATAAAACTAAATATATGGTCACACGTAGAGATTCATTATAATGTATAATGGAAATGGACAGCTAATGACAAATGAGGGAAATTTTGAGGAAGTGGCTGAATTCAAATACCTAGGAACAATAATCACAAATAGGAATGAGATGCACAAAGAAATTAAACATAGGCTCAATTCTGGAAATGCATTACAGAGATTCTTGACTTCCCAACTCCTTTCAAAAAACGTTAAACTGAAAATATATAAAACTATTATTCTACCAGTTATATTATATGGGTGCGAAACATGGACTCTTACTTTAAGGGAGGAAAGGAGATTACAAGTATTTGAGAATAAAGTACTTAGGAAAATTTTTGGACCAAAGAGAGATGAACAAACAGGTGAATGGAGAATACTACATAACAATGAACTACATGGTCTTTATAGGAAGCCAGATATAATAAGAACAGTTAAGTGTCGTAGACTGCGATGGGCAGGACATGTTGCACGTTTGGGGAATGAAAGACTTGCATGGAAGCTTCTTGTAGGAAAGCCAGAAGGAAAACGTCCAGTTGGTAGACCAAGAATGAGGTGGGAGAATAACATTAACTATGATTTGAGGAAAGTAGATTATACAGGGAATGATTGGAAAGCATTTGCTCAGGATAGGGATAAATGGAGAGGTTATGTTCGCGCGGCCATGAACCTGCGGGTTCAATAGTGCCAGTGAGTAAGTAAGTTATTATAGTACATGTTGCTTAGATCAATTGATATGTACTATAATAACACAATTCATAATTTAACATCTCTGAAGAAGGTACAGTGTACCGAAACAGCTGTCACTGAATCATATCTTAATAAATATGAAAATCAAATAAAAGTAAGTTTTATTTTTATTTAATTAATACATTATATTGTACATTACAGGAACTCTTATCGTCCCAACTTCTCTCAAAAAATTAAAATACCAAAAACTGTTATTCTCCCAGTTATATTATATGGATGCGAAAACATGGACTCTTACTTTAAGGGAGGAGAAAACCTTACGGGTATTTGAGAATAAAGTTCGTAGCAAAAATTTTGGATCAAAGAGAGATGAACAAACAAGAGAAGATTACGTAACAGTGAGCTACATAATCTTTATAGGAAACCAGATATAATAAGAACAGTTAAGTCTCGTAGACTTAGAATACGCCCAGTTGGTAGACAAAGAATGTGGTGGGAGAATAATATTGACCATGATTTGAGGGAAATACATTATACAGAGGATGACTGGAAAACATTAGCTCAGGATAGGGATGCATGGAGAGCGTATGTCCGCGCGGCCATGAACCTACGGGTTTGAAAGTGTCAGTGAGTTAGTTATTATTAATATTGTTATTATTTCTATTATTATTGATTGAAAAGACGAATGATAACCAACAAGTTCATTGCACATTTGTGGATTTAGAAAAAGCATATGACACTGTACCTTTACAAAAGTTGTGGGAAGCATTAGAAGATATGGCCATAAACGATACAATTATTAATGCAATAAAAAAATTGTATAAAAAATGCAATATCTAAAATTAAAATTGGAAAATATATATCAGAAGAAATTAAAGTAACAAAAGGCATTCGTCAAGGTTGTAGCATATCACCCACATTATTTAAGATATTTATACATAAAGCACTGTCAAACTGGAGCAAAAAATGTTCAGAGGAATGGGAGTACCAACTGGAGATGGATCAACAGATATAATATTATACACTGTAATTTGCGGGTGACCAGATAATACTTGCTCAAGAATATGAAGACATGGAGTTTATGTTTAGAAAATTACTGGACGAAGACGATAACTGGGGTTTGAAAATAAATTTAGAAAAAAAAAAATATGTTATCTGGAATATGGGAGCCGAAACCGATTTGAGATCAGAAGATGAAAAGTGATATATTAGAGGGTGTGAAGAATTTGAGTATCTGGGTGTAAAAGTAGATAAAGAGGATAAACAAGAAAGTGATATTAAGAATAGAATAAATAATGCTAGAGCAGTAACAGTAATGATTAATGGAGTCTTATGGAATAGACATATAACCAGAAGTAATAAGTTATACAAATATATAATACAATAGTGAGAAGTGCTGTCACATATGGAGCTGAAGTTTGGAAATTCAACAAAAACTTTGAACAAAAACTTATGTCGATTGAAATGGATTTCTTGAGGAGAGCAGCACGATGTTCAAAATTAGAAAAAATAAAATAAAATAATAAATACTGTCATACGAGAAAAAAATGAATATTAGATATTCAATAGTGCATTATATAAGATACAAGCAATTAAATTGGCACGACCATGTACGACGAATGCAAGAAGAAAGGTTACCCAGAAAAACAATGGAATGTTGTCCACCTGGAAGAAGAAGGAAAGGAAGACCTCGAAACTCGTGAATGCAAGAAATAAGACTGAAATGAGAACAAGAGGACTGGAGGACGTGGAGTGGATGGATAGAGACGTGTGGAGAAGGAAAATAAAACTTTAGGCACAGAAAGATGTACAAATATTTAAAATCTGAAGATAAATAATATTCATTATTATTATTATTATTATTATTATTATTATTATTATTATTATTATTATTAAAATTAGATAGAATTCAACAACACCGCGTCGGCTGGGTACAGCATGTTCAGAGAATGGAATAAACGAGATTGACCAAGAGAGCATATCATTATAAACCAAAGCGATTAAGGGATGTAGGAAGACCTAGGAAGAGATGGAAGGAATCATTGTGAATTTGGAACAGGCGAATCCCTAAACCTTGAAGTGAAGAAGATTATTATTATTATTATTATATTATTATTATTATTATTATTATTATTATTATTATTATTATTATTATTACAATTTGCCGATGATCAACTGGTTTTAGTGCAAGACAAATTTGATATGGAATTCATGATAAAAAGGTTGAAAACACATATGAATCATGGGGTCTCACAGTAAATTTACAAAAAACAGAATATCTGGCAATAAATAGCAATGAACGAGAAAATTTAATATTGGAAGAAGGAATCCAAATAAAGCAAGTGAAACAAACTAAATATTTGGGAATAATTATGGATAACATTGGAGGTATAGGCAAAGAGAACATAAAACATAGAATTGAATTGAGTAGCAAAATAATATCATCGTTAAATTCCATATGGTGGGATAAGCATATTTGGAAAGACACAAAAAAATATATTGGTAAAACATTGGTGGAATCTGTTGCAATGTATGGAAGTGAGGTGTGGACAATCAATAAGTACTACAAGAATAGACTAATAGCTCTAGAAATTGATTATTTACGGAGAAGTGCCAGAAAGTCTAGATTAGAACATGTCACAAATAAGGAAATTAGAAACATAATGGAAGCAGAAGAAAGCATAATTGAAAGAATTGAGGAGAAGGAATTAAAGTGGTTAGGACATGTCTTAAGAATGGAAGATGAGCGATGGCCGAAGCAACTATATGAATGGCATCCGAACAGAAAGAAGAAAAGAGGGAGACCAAGGTTAACATGGAAGGAAAACATGAAGACAGTAATGCAAGCAAGAGGGCTAAGCATCGAAGATGCCCAAGACCGTAGGCTTTGGAGGTTTGGCACGGGAAGACGGCATCAGCTGTAAAAACCCGAAGATAGAGAGAGATTATTATTATTATTATTATTAGTAGTAGTAGTAGTAGTAGTAGTAGTAGTAGTAGTAGTTATAGTAGTAGTAGTATTAGTATTTTTATCGGCCGCGGTGGACTAGTGATTATGCTCCTTGCCTCTGGTCCCGAGGGTCGCGGGTTCATACCCGGCCGGGGGTCGATGGATTTTTTTAGGATGGAAAAATCCAAGGAGCAAGTCCTACGGGAGGGACTTTAAGCCTTGGGTCCCGAGTCTGAAGATTTTCAGGCTCGTAAAATATCCTTAAGCCTGAATGAAAAGGCCTGTAAGCAAAATTTATCGAATTTTCCCGTCCTAGTACTACCTTGG
The DNA here is from genome assembly GCA_030220185.1 of Diploptera punctata. Classification (NCBI taxonomy): domain Eukaryota; kingdom Metazoa; phylum Arthropoda; class Insecta; order Blattodea; family Blaberidae; genus Diploptera; species Diploptera punctata. The sequence goes on from JASPKZ010006852.1 coordinate 2,982,509, forward strand.
TTTTCTAGATGTCAGTATGAGGCGGAACGCTGACTACGGACCACTGGCATTTATACGAAAACAAGTGTAACTAAATTAGTATGGTTCAAATTCTTCCCTGTAGGGGGAGAGCGCCTAAATCTCTGTTAAAGGAAACATGGGCTTACAAGACAATTATTATTATTATTATTATTATTATTATTATTATTATTATTATTATTATTATTGTTGTTTTTATTAAAGACAAATCTTAAACCTAAAACTTAATGCTCTTTCGAGACGTCCGTCGCCGTGGCGTAGTCGGTGGAGTCCCTACCTTCCACTCCGGCGACCCGCGTTCGATTCCTGGCGGGATAGGGGATTTTAAATCTCCTCCCTGGGTCTGGGTGTGTGTGTCCTGTCCTTGTGTCTATGTGAGGATGAAAGAAAGTTAACAAAACAGGTAAAACAAAAAGCAAAACATAAAACAAAAAGGGGAAACAGTATAAACGAAAAAAAAAATGGTTGATGATAATTAAACTGGGCAACAAAAAAGAATTTTGTCCGTCGCCGTGGCGTAATCGGTAGAGTCCCTACCTTCCACTCCGGCGACCCGGGTTCGATTCCCGGCGGGGTAGGGGATTTTAAATCTCCACCTTGGGTCTGTGTGTGTGTCCTGTCTTGTGTTTGTATGTGTGAATAAAATAAAAAGGTTAACAAAGGTGAAACAAAAAGTAAGAACAGTGTAAACGAAAGAAAACGAGAAAAAACAAAAACAACAAAAAAAAGAGCGTCACTTACATACTTATATTATTATTATTATTATATATTATGATGATGATGATTATTATTATTATTATTATTATTATTATTATTATTATTATTATTATTATTATTATTATTATTATCCAATTTAAAAAAATAATATTTTAGTTTCATTTCATCCTTCAATACAAGAGATCATTTTTCACACTCACAGGATACCAAAGGCAAGAATTAAGTTTTATATATTTTTAAATCTTTACATTCTCCGATAAAATCCGAAAAAAGCAGGAAACATTGTACTAAATAAACTTCTTTTTTTTCAAATGCCCCAGGCTGTCTTTCGACATTCCTGGTGTTCTCTCCTGGCATGGCGCACTTGTAACCCACATCTGAGGTTGGGGCGCCTGGAAGGCGGGGTTACGTTGCCCCGATGATATGATGGGTGATGATGATAGTGGTGCGCCAGAAGAGTCCCTAATCCTAAGCTTAATCTAAGATGAATATGAATGATGATGATTGCGATGGCCATGTGACTTAGGGGACATTTGTCTTACAGGTGAGGAAAAACCCCGATAAAAACGTTACCCAGAAAAACTGTCCCGACCGGGGATCGAACCTTGGCCCGCTGCGTGACAAGGCAGCACGCTACCCGCGAGACCACAGCGGTGGATTTATTATATTTTTTGAGTCTGTTTATCTTACCTTACATTATCTTGAGGTAAGATAAACAGACTCAAAATAATATAATTACAAGTACCTCAAAATATTACTTCCTAAAATAAAACATATTATTGTTTTAGAATAATATAACTTAATAATTTATATGTAAATAATTAGTATTTAAATATTAATTAAAAATTAATATCTGCTAAATGATTTTATCTTTTATGAGTATACATGAATATAATATAATTAAAACATAAAATACTGGAACTTCTTAATTGGGGGAAAAAAATTAAAACAAAGTACAGCTAAGACGTCTTCTTTGTTTTATTGGTTTTCCATGTTTAGTAATTTTATGATTGTTTATAGCTATAAAACAGATAGATTTCACATGTCGTACCCTTTCATAATCTTATAATTTATTTGCTGCAAAGTTTTCTATAAAAGCCAAATGATTAAATAATATTGTGAATCTTAGTTGATTAGAGATACAAATTATCTCATTTAATAAAAAAGTCACGTGATCTTTACAGCTTCATTAATAGTTCAAAAGTCTACATCTGGTACAGTAATCCCCCAGTATTTTAAACCAAATATATCCTGTGTGTTTCATTTCCAAAAACTTGTAATAATTGCAAGATATTAATATTTTTATTTTACTCCAAGTCGCTACGAGCCTAGAAGTCTCTTGGCGTACCAACCGGCTGCAGGCATCACATCCCACATGTGTTATCATAGAGGTAGACGATCCTCCAGCCAGTGAAGGGGTGACATGTGGTCAGCATGTAGAGTCTCACAGCTGTTGTAGTTGGTTTTTTTATACCTGGAGCAGGTACTTACTGTAGCTCACTCATACGACTCATGATGGTGGGTCCCATACTGACCGAAATTCCATGACAAAATGTCTTCCCTCATGGAGACTTGAACAAACAAACGCCAAGTCCCGTCGTTCTGCGTCAAGACATCTTGCCTTAACCAATTGGCTACGGCGCGGATAAATACGTTATTAATAGGCCCTACGTAAAATGTAATTATCTTCATTCAGCAAAGCTAAAAAATCTGTCTCAAGAAGAATTTCTGTCTTAAACACTCGGCTACGGCGCGGATAAATAAGTACTATATATATATATATATATATATATATATAGGCCTATATATCTTCTTGTATATCTTGTACGCCCACGTTTCCCTTAACATAGATTTAGGCGCTCTCCCCCTACAGGGAAGAATTTGAATCATACTAATTTAGTTACACTTGTTTTCGTATAGATGTCATTTGAGTGGTCCGTGGTCAGCGTTCCGCCTCATACTGACATCTAGGAAACCAAGGTAGTACTAGGACGGGAAAATTCGGTAAATTTTGCTTAGAGGCCTTTTCATTCAGGCTTAATGATCTTTTACGAGCCTGAAAATCTTCAGACTCGGGACCCAAGGCTTAAAGTCCCTCCCGTAGGACTTGCTCCTTCGATTTTTCCATCCTACCAAAAATCCATCGACCCCGGCCGGGTTTGAACCCGCGACCCTCGGGACCAGAGGCAAGGATCATAACCACTAGTCCACCGCGGCTATATATATTCAGCAAAGCAAAAAATCTGTCTCAGTAAGAATTTCTGACGATCTCACTAAAATAATCTGTTAATTATCAGGTTATACCTTACTGGACAAAAAAAAGAAGCAAAGATATAAGGAGGGAAGTAACATCATTAAATTAGTAAACAGAAAAAAAAACAAGGTAGAAATGATTGGAAACGACTTGTACAAAGAATGAAAGGCAACCGCATACTAAAATTGATATACTACAGCCCAAAGGGTAGATGAAATGTTGGAAGACCGAATACAAGATGGGCTCAAAGTGTTAAAGAATGAGACCGGAACAAGCCATATGAGACTTAGGCCTAATCTACGAAACTACTAGTGATAACAACGATAAAAAATTGCCGATCTCACTGAAATAATCTGCTAAATATTATCAAGAAAATAAATAATTAGAAAAACCACAAAACGTACATTTTTTCGCAGACAATAAAAAATGTAGAAATATAACTTGATATTGAGTATATATTTGAAAAAATCATATTTATGAGAGTGAATTGTTGACAAAATAAGAAGCAAAAATACAAGAATGCTCATACTGTCTTCATATGGTCATGAAAGCAGAACGGGACAACTGCTTAATCCTAGGATGATGTCGTAATCTGTAAAATTATCAATAACAAATGAAGATTTGGTGAAAATCGCATAAGTCCTTTTTTCTTAAAACGCTGAAAATTGTTTATGAAAGTGATTTAAAAACTATTGGACGTATTTTGATGCAGTATCTAAATTAACCGTAAAATTTGGCAAGAAATATGATAAATACAGGCCTACTAATACAGTGAGTTTCAGTCGACCTGTGGCCGATAGCGGGAAAAGTGACTGCAAGCATTGATTCATCAACTCGCGATACTCACGCAGTGTCCACGCTGGTGACCGCAAGTCAAGTGAAACTCAGTGTAGTATATTACAATTGGGGGGAGGTTTTGACAGAAGGGAAGAAATTATTAAAAACCGAGCGATAGCGAGGTGTTTTCAAAATAATAAATAATAATACAATAATATCATATTTGTTGGAAATATTTGGTTCATTATAAACAACTAGTCCACCGCTGTGGTCTCGAGGTAGCGTGCTGCCTTGTCACGTAGCGGGCCCGGTCGGGGAAGTTTTTCTGGGTGAGGTTTTTATCGAGGGTTTTCCTCACCTGTAAGACAAATCTCAGGAAAACTTTAAGGCCCAAACGGTCCCCGAAATCATATGGCCATCATCATCATCATCATCATCATCATCATCATCATCATCTCTTTCACCGGTGTGGAAAGCAACAGGAAGCTACCACACCTACAATTCCCTAGTAAAGCTGCAAAGCATAGCATGAGAATGGTATGATTGCAGTGAAAGACGTGCTCTCGGGCAGAATTACTATGGATGGATAAACAACTGACAATAGCTTTCTGCCCAAAGTAGGCCTATATGCGCTAAATGCCGAAAATAATTTAGTTGAGACTGCAGCAGGCCGAAGACACCAATCAGGAATAAAATTGTTTTATATTGTTTACAAGTCCACCGCTGTGGTCTCGAGGTAGCGTGCTGCCTTGTCAAGCAGCGGGCCCGGGTTCGATCTCTGGTCGGGACAGTTTTTCTGGGTGAGGTTTTTATCGGGGTTTTTCCTAACCTGTAAGACAAATGTCAGGAAAACTTTAAGGCCCAAACGGTCCCCGAAATCATATGGCCACCGCAATCATCATCATTCATATTCATCTTAGGTTAAGCCTAGGATTAGGGACTCTCCTAGCGCACCATTATCATCATCATCATCATCATCATCACCCATCATATCATCGGGGCAACGTAACCCCGCCTTCCAGGCGCCCCAACCTAAGAAGTGGGTTACAATTACGCCAATGCTAGGAGAGAAACCAGGAATGTGGAAAGACAAACCTGGGGCATTTGAAAATATATATATATATATATATATATATATATATATATATATATATTGTACGTAGTATACATAAAGGGCAGTGGTTGTAGGTAATTTGTAATGATACAGTATAGTTATTTAGTAATTTATAGGTTGGGAAAACCAACATTTAGCAAAATTGAACTTTCAATCATGGTCGCCATTGCTGTAAGTATGACAGAACGCACTATCGTGCAAAAAAAAATCGGTATTTTCTGAAGTACTGCAATTCATAGAAGCAAAAGTTTATAAAAATTCTAGTCTTGTAGGTGAACTAATCTAATATTAATTCAATCAGAAGAGAAAAATAAATTAACTCACTGGCATTATCGAACCCGGATATGCAAGTTCGCGAGGACATAAGCTCTCCAACATCCGTATTCTGAGCTAAAGTTGAACCCAGATATGCAAGTTCGCGAGGACATAAGCTCTCCAACATCCGTATTCTGAGCTAATGTTGAACCCAGATATGCAAGTTCGCGAGGACATAAGCTCTCCAACATCCGTATTCTGAGCTAATGTTGTTCAATCATTCCCTGTATAATTCACCTCTCTCAAATCATGGTGAATAACATTGTCCCATCTTATTCTTGGAGCTACCTACTGGCGTTTACCTTCTGGTTTTAAGATAATAGTTAAACATTAGAATGTACCTGTTGGCAGGTGTCGTTGTCCTCTACTTGAAGTCTACATCGTCGTAAACAACAACTAGTAGCAGAAGCTCATCCTGCTGGTGATGGAAGTTTAACTTCCGAAAGGCCTCCAGCTAATATTTTATATACATCATTTTAACAAAGTTGAGGCGACGGCACCTGCCAACAGGTATATTTTAATTTTTGACTTTTATCTTATGACTATTCACCTCAACGGAATTTGATATGAATTTTATTAGTATGGACTTCTGGTTTTCCTTTAAGAAATTCCCATGGCCCTCTTTCATTCCCAATTCTGAGCTGATGTTCTGTCCATCGCAGTCTACAACTTAACTATTCTTACTGTATTTGGTTTTCCATAAAGATCATATATCTCACCGTTGTGTATTTTTTTTCAGTCACCTGTCTGTTCGTCTGTCTTTAGTAAAAAAAAATCCTAAGAAATGTATTCCAAATTCTCGTAATATTTTCTTCCCCTTTAAAATAAGAGATCATATTTCGCAACCATATAGCCTAACTGGAAGGTCCACCGCTGTGGTCTCGAGGTAGCGTACTGTTTTGTTACGCAGCGGGGTTCGATTTCCGGTCGGGACAGGCTCCTGGGTGAGGTTTTTTTCGGGTTTTTTCCTCACCTGTAAGACAAATGTCAGGAGCTTAGGGCCCAACGGTCCCCGAAAGTCATCCGGCCATCATCATTCTTATCTTCATCATCATCCTTCACCGGTGTGGAAAAGCAACGGGAAGCTACCACACCTATAATTCCCTACTAAAGCTGCAAAGCATAGCATGGAAATGATATGATTACAGTGAAGGATCTGCCCTCGGGAAGAATTATATTATGGATAGATAACTGGAGGATTAACCTTCTGATATAGTTTATAGAATTAACAAATTAGAGACGAAGGGAATTTAACCCTTAAATTGACGATTTTGATGCAATTTTTTGTGTATGTTTGAGTGGCTCCCTGGATGGCTTAGATTTAGAATTCGATCCTCTAAAACCATTAGGTGTAGGAGTTCACTTGAAGCGAAAATTTAAAATTGCTCTAGCGGTCACAATTTTCGATGTTTCACATTGAATCTCAGTATGTTCTATTAAAATAAACCGAGGTAGATATTATCCAAAAGCGAGCGAAATCAGACAATTAGAAGTGGAAGTTCAGGCCTACTTCAAATCCGAAATTAAAAACTGTTTAAACGACTGGACCGATTTTGTTGAAATTGTGTGTGTGTGTGTGTGTTTGAGTGGGTCCTTGGATGGTTTGGATTCACAACTGGACCTGGTAGGTGGCGCTGCGATCGGGAAACAGGAATGTTTAATATCAGATATATAGTCATCTGCATTACCGACATATTACTCGCGACAATAATGTGACGTCATAATGCAAGCTTCTTTAGTCACAACAGATGGCAGTGAGGAGTTTTCTTGCGAACTTATTAATTACTGAATTTTATGGTAAAAAATATAACATATTTTTATCATCCGGCCATGACACGAGAATTGAACATTCGGGCAAGACAATGTCTGCCGGGTCCGCTAGTTATTTCTAAAACAATATAAATACAAATGAGTAGAAATTACTTAAATTTGTGTCAAATTACGCAATAATGTACAATAATAACTCAGAGTTTTACATGATTTCGTTTTCATTGCGGTCCGAAACATTTAAATAACTGGAAATAAATAAATTACTGTTTCGCTAATTTAAGGGTAAACAATAGTCTTGAATCTCTAGAAGTTGTATAACAAAGTCAAACTTAAAAATTGACAGAATGATACAATAGAACAAATATTTAAGTCACAAAGCGAAATACAAGATGTAACATTTTGTTATGTGCAGAACTGTATCAAGTGACACGACCCATACTATCAAACTGATATGTAACAGACACTTCAAATATGTCACCAATTTCGTCATACTCTTCTATCTTCCACAATTTGTCAAATAAAAACATTTCATAACAGTTTCATTTCCAATTAAAAATCTCATTCTTTCGCATTAATTAAATATTTTAATGTGATTACAAGACATTGAGAATTGAACCTAAACACTGCTCAATACCAGGTGGTTTAATATTTTAAACTTTTTTTTTTAGTTTTAATCGCTTTAATTACAATGGTCATATAATACACAGTGTCCCATTCAAACCTCCCAGATTTTAATTAATCATAACTCTCAAAGTAAGCGGAATTATGAAATGAGGTTGGTATTAAAAGAAAGAGAAACTGAAATAATTTTTGTTTTCATTGTTGCAGTTAATTCATCTGTCGCATGTTGGACAATAATGACATAAAACAAAATGGCGACTCCTCAGCAACGAGCACAAACTGTTTTCTGGTATGCAGAGACGAAGTCAATAATTGAGTGCAAAGAAATCACCGGAGAGAATTTGGAGGAAATGCACCTGATGGGAAGACCATTAAGGCGGCTTGACAAGTTTCTGGCGACTGGAAGCGTTAAAAAAGAATCAGGAAGTGCTCGTATACGTGTTTCAGAAGAAAAAAATTGAAGAAATTAGAGCAAGATTTCAGAGAAGTCCACAAAAATCAATTCGCTAAGCTTCCCGGCAGTTCAATGGACATCTTGGACAGAACGTGGCACCAAATCGAATACAGACTTGATGTTGTTCGTGCTACTAATGGTGCACATATAGAGGTGTTTTAGTGTGTGACAATGAAAATTCTTTGAGTTCCTGTTTCGTCGCATTTCATCAGTTTAAAAAACTTGGTACACGGCGTTTCGATAAAATGGGTCTTTCTATACACAGAGAGCCGGAATAATGAAATTTAAATTTACGTTAGTTATAGGTAATTTGTATCTATATTCTGATCAAAAATATATCTTCATAAATGAAAACGTAAATGTCCGTTTGTATAAAATCTTAAAACTCCTATAGTTTTTCACCGACCTTCATGACAATTTGTATATGCTGTACAGGTTTTTACATACGGCGAGTGTTTAGCTGGCATCTGTTATTCTCTAAACCCAGTAAGTGTTGGAGTTCACCTCAAACAAAAATTTAAAAATCGCTCTAGCGGTCGCAGTTTTCGACGTTTCACTACGAAACTCAGTATTCATTCATATTGTTCTGCTCAAGAGCAGGTCTTTCACTGCAAACTCAGCATTCTCCTCTCTTCCCTTAACTCAGCTATCCTTTTTGTATCTGCATACAAACCATTTATTTTAATATTATCTATCATCTGATGTCTTTTTCTGCCTCTAACTTTCTTTCCGTTGACCATTCCTTCTAGGCCATCCTTCAGCAGGCAGTTTCTTCTTACCCAGTGGCCAATCCAATTTCTTTTCCTCTTCTTTATGAGTTCTAGCATTGTTCTTCTTTCGCTCACTCTGTCTAGCACATCTTTATTTCTTACTTTGTCTGTCCATTTTATACATTCCATTCTTCTCCATATCCACATCTCAAAAGCTTCCAGTAGCTTTTCCTCATTCCGTCGTAATGTCCAAGTCTCTGCACCATACAATGCTACACTCCACACAAAGCACTTCACTAGTCTCTTCCGTAATAATTACGGAATTATTCTTTTGCCAAAGGTCCGGAGAAAATGCTTCTCTTCTTGTTGAAAGCTACTTTTGCCAGTGCTATCCTCTGCTTTACTTCTTGACCGCAGTTCATGTTACTACTGATAGTACAACCCAAGTATTTGAAGCTCTCCACTTGCTCAATGGCCTCATCTTTAATCCTCATGTTTATCTTCCTTGGTTTCTTTCGTATAATCATGGCCTTCGTCTTATTTATATTTATCTTCATCCCATAATCCTCGCACTTAACATTCAGCTCCATGAGCATGTTCCTCAGTGTCATTACATCTTCTGCTAGCAAAGCCATATCATCAGCAAATCTAATGCACTTTATTCTTCTTCCTGCCATGTTTACGCCTCCCGTATTGTTGAAGCAGTTCTTCATTAGGTCTTCCAGGTAGATGTTGAAAAGAGTAGGTGGTAGAGGATAAATTATTGAAATAAATTGAGGCAGGTTTTATACAAATCAGAAAAATCTATTAGAAGAGGTAGTTTACATGAAAACCATTATTTCAAATTTAGCTATCGCCATCATTTTGGTCTGTTTTTTCATTTTTCAGACATAATAATAATAATAATAATAATAATAATACTAATAATAAGAATACTTTATTTATTCTGGCAGAGTTAAGGCCATAAGGCCCTCTCTTCCACTCAACCAGCACAAATACAAATAAATATTCGACAAATATAGATATACACTATACTAATTATAAAAGATACAATAAATGTAGCAATGCAAATGTCATGTACAAACTTTATAGTAAAACAACTAATGATACGATAATAATAATAATAATAATAATAATAATAATAATAATAATAATAATAATAATAATAATAATAATAATAATAATAATAATCTTCTTCTTCTTCCTTCCAAGTATTAGGCCAAGGCCTGTTACGATCCTATAGAAAATTTTCCCTCCAGCGTCTTCCGGAAAATTCTCGTATAAGACTTGAAAGCATAATAATAGTCCCTTCGATTGGTTGCTGGCCAAAGGAAGGCAAGAAAGACCATCTTATAGCCTCTGGTCAGGCTTTTCTGGAGAAGAAAAGAAAATAAAGGAAAGAAGAAATGGAAGAAAGGAAAGACTCCCTAACCCTCGGATGCCCTAATAGCGTCGGGGTCGAAAAAACAAGAGTTAACCAAGAGAGGTTAGATAGTAAAGTTAATAATAATAATAATAATAATAATAATAATAATAATAATAATAATAATAATAATAAATATGATGCATTATACGGGAAACACGGGATATCTAAAAATAATTACGATATAAATTTATAATTATATTTATTTTTACTTAATAAACTAAAAAAAACACATTTTTTATTTAGGCTCACATCGGGTATTAGCTAGTACAGTAAATACTTTTTAATCCGGAACGTGAATAATGCGGAAATCTGTCCAATGTGAACAAATGTTTTGGTCCCGGCGAAATAATAGTAATTTTACGTGTAATTATTTTGTATAAAACGGAATCTGTCCAACGCGGAAACGGAATGATATTTCTACATAATTCATGAAAAAGAGTTTATAAGGCGAAAAGATAGAGAAATAAATTGGTTTCCACTTCATTGGATTTCCGTTATGCGAATTAACAATAAGTGACGATTCCTGCAGCCCGCGCCGGGCGAAGTAGAGTTTCTAACTGTGTCTGGAACTTTCTTTCGGCCTCACTGCACACCTGTTTTGTGAAATACAGGTTTGTTTAACAAATATTTGGCGTGTGACATCTGTCTTACATATAACCAGTGCACTATAAAATCTTAATTTAGTTTAAGATCTGAGACCGATTATATACATAGCCTATCTTTCATAGATTGCGTTTTGAATTTACGGAATAAATATGGCTAAATCGTGTGTATCATTGTCATTAAACTAAGAGGTGAAAGTGATCGAAGATAAAGAAAAATAAACTCTCAATACGCGAAATTATTTTTTTTTCTTTTCTTTTTATGTATAGTAGATTCGAGCTGTTATTCCTTTTTTTTATTCATTGTATCATTAATTTAATTTTAATTGTATTTAGTTTCAATCTATTATTAGACATTAATTTCATTATTATTCAATATGACAGATAATTAATTGTTCAATGACTATTATTGTAACTTTTTTTTGTATTCATATGTAACATATGTTTGTCCTGTTTAATATGACTATTATTGTAATTTTTTTGTATTCATGTGTAACATATGTTTGCCCTGTTTAATATGACTATTATTGTATTTTTTTGTATTCATATGTAACATATGCTTGTTCTGGTGAGTGGAAGAGAAGGCCACATGGCCTTAACTCCACCAGGCTAAATAAATCTATTCTATTCTATTCTAAATTAAATTGTGGAAAACCCGAAGTTTGTGAGATTTTAAAACACAAATTAAAAATAACGAATGAATGGACGCAAGGAAATGGTCAAATGAAGAGGAAAGCAAACAATCTCTAAATATCCGGACCGTTACTCTAAAAGTCAAGCTCTAGCTGTTGCTATATCCCTAGGGAATAACGATTTCAAAGCATCTTCAAGTTGGTTGTGGTCAGTTTTAAAAGACGATACAATGTAGTGTGGAATTAATTTTGCGGGGAATCAAATGATGTGGACGAAAGTATAGTTAGCGAGAGGAAACCAAAACTGCATACTTTAATTTCAGGATACGCGCGTAAGAGACATTTTTAACGCTGACGAAACGGGACTATTTTTTTTTCGCGCGTTACCGTCGAAGTCGCTCGTACATACTATACTTCATTTTCCTACAGCAGCGGAACTACAATTAATCCAAGGTAGATAAAAAGACATATACAGTGCTTTATAATCTAAGATTGGTTAATATTTTTTTGTTTTTGTATAATGCGGAATGTTGTCTGATGTGGAAAAAAACATTGGTCACATGCGATTCCGCTTTGAACAAGTTTTACTGTAATAAGATGGCTATTTAACTCATGCCCCAAATGGGAGTCAATGACCAATCACATTTCAATGATTTTTTTTACTTATAACCAATCACAGTCGTGTTTCGCCTAGAATTTACCAACTAAAGTTTATCATAATAAAGAAAGCACGTCCTTTTTAACATTCTGAATAGGTCATAGCATTATTTTGCAGTGACTGACTCTCCAAGGAACGTGCCTACCAGATTATATATATAGTGCATGGATGTCAACAGAAAGCGCATGCGAGAGATAATATAAAATCATTTGTAACAATTCATTATTCCACAATTAAAAGAAACCACTGTTTGTACTTTCTGAAACGAATTATTTTCCAGGAAATGACGTTGCAGACAAATATAATTGACATATTTACATCATAGGACATCAGAAACCTATAACGTTGGTTATAAGTTTGTGCACTAGGGTGCATTCTTACAACATTGCGATCTTTTGGCAATAAATAACATTATGATCTGGTTGCAGTGATGAACAAAAGAAGCAAATAAAGCTTACCTATCGTTTCTCATTCGTTTTCAAACATCGCCGTTTACATTAAATATATAAATATTTTAAAATAACTATAGTTCAATAATGATTTGTGAGTAAACAGCTTAATTTTATTCGTGAGTCGTGAATTTATCGATAATTTGGAAATCACACGTGGCATTACTTATGATAAATATATTATCCAATGTAGATATATTCCAAATTTAATTTTAATGTAATTTCTTGTTTTTTATAAACTTTATAAGAAAAGTTATAGTGCTTTATTAACACCACCAACACAAGAGAATTAAAGTAACAGGCAATGTGCACACGTGTTAATAATATGTTAATACCTGATAAACAAAGAAACTGGATTCTTACCATAGTCTTGTGTGTTTTTTATAGTAAGCCCGCGCGCTGGCGTCAAAGAGATTATAGTAATTACATTTTCAGGATACTTGAGTTGCTATATTTATCTTAGCAACTTGCCAACTGTCCTCTCTTTCTGTGGCTACATGCCATGCGACCGGAAGGTCGCGAGTTCCATTCCTTACTGGGTCACTAAATTTATATACATCCTTGGGAAATACACACAGGTACAAATGGGTTGACAAAAATGCACGACAGGATTCAAACTAAGCAACCTTAAAATGGACAGAACGGTAAAAATATCTCATTTTGGTATTTATACGCCTGTAAGGAAATTTGTTTAGATGTAAACAGAAAAAAGTCCGTCACGTAGGAACTGCGTAAACTAATCTAATTTCTCAGCAAGTCGAGTTTATGGTCCGATGTTACTGGTTTACGGAATATTTATTTCGTTTGTTAAATTGGAGAACTTTATAAGAGCACAATACACAATATTTTGTCATATGGAAGTGAAACTTTGTCTATGACGGAATTACAAAGGAATAAAATTAGAACAGTTGAATTTGATTATCTTAGAAGAAGCCTCCAAAAAACAAGACGGGATAAAATAAGAAATGAATTCATTTGGAGAGAAATGAATGTCACCACATCTGTTGTTAAGAGGATTGAAAATCATCATCATCATCATCATCATCAACAACAACAACAAGGATTAAGCCCAATGGCCTGTTCCGATCTCATTATAGGTCGAATTGGTCCTTCCATCTCTTCAATGGTCTTCCCACATTCTTCTCCCTTTTGGTGTATAATTATACATTCTTTTTGGTATTCGGTGTTCATTCATTCGTAATACGTGTTGAAGATAAGCATTTTGATAATATTTTATTCTTTCACAAAAATTAAATATATTAAGTTCTGTTCTTATATCTTCGTTTTTCTTTTTATCGATCCTTTGATATCCTGCTATTGCTCTCAACATCTTCATTTCTGCAGCCTCAATTTGTTTACTATCTGCCTTTGTTAATGTCCAGGTTTCACATCCATAGATAAGAGATGGAACTGCCAATACTTAGGATTGAAAATCAAACTCTTAAATGCTATGGCCAGGTACAAAGAATGGAAAATAAAAGATGGCCAAAAATATATATACCAATGGTCACCCCCTGGAAGAAATAAGTGTGGCAGACCAAGATAGAAATGGAAAATCTGTCAGAACTATAATGGATGATAGTAATTTGGAAGAATGAGTTTGGAATGATAGAAATAAATGGAAACTGAAACGGCAAACCTATAAGGGGGGGAAGCCGAAGAATAATAATAATAAGAAGAAGAGATAAATTGGAGAAACTCAAAAACTCAATTTCTGATACCAGCTTATTTAAAAGTGTCGGACTGTAGTGAAATACATTCATAAAATACTGAAATTTATTACTTATTTGCATATTGTATTATTTGACAAAAATTGAAACAATATCTAACGATTCATTTTTCTATTACCGTACTTTATTAAAATATTAAACAAATTAAACTATCAACTACCAAAGGCTACGCATGAAAAATTGAAAGAAGAAGCAGAAAAGGAAGACCAAGAACAACCTGGAAGAATAACATTCAGATGAAGACATTTGGTGTAATGGATGAAGACACAGAGGACAGAGAACGATAGAGAGCTTTAATTAAGGCAAATTTGTGAATGTTTGTTACAAACAGATAGTCTATAAGTCCGTAGTCATTTATGTATTTTTTAAACTCGTGTTAATTATTAAGATTGGTTGGAGAAAACCCTGAATGATGATGAAAATTCTCAAAACGAATGAATTAAACTAATGTATCTTAAAGGATACATTGCCAAATTAAGGACTAATTAAAATATATGATATACATTGCAACAAATCAAACAGAGCTATTGCTAGACTCAATTCTGAATTTAAGGTTTCAGATTTCAATTCATAATGGTTTGACTTCGCTTATTTTTGGAGAATACCTTCCTCATTTTATTTTAATAGCATATACTGAATTTAGTTGTGAAAAATTGAAAATTAACACAAAACACATCAGTTTCAAGCTATTTGTGGTACAATAAATAGAACATTGAATAATAAAGTCCATAAACAAACAAAATTAAAATTTTATAAAACAATGGCTGTCCCTGTCCTTTTGTATGGGAGTGAAAATTGGATTACCACTACCAAACAAGAAAGTAAAATCCAAGCAGCCGAGATGAAACTTTTAAGAAGAGTAAAAGGCTGCACTAGAATGGACCAGATAAGAAACGAGCATATCCGTGAAGAACTGCAGATCTACTCCATAAAAGAAAATATATTTAACAACAAGATACAGTGGAAAGAACATGTAGAAAGAATGGAAGAAAGTAGATTACCAAATAAAATCTTCCATTATTTTCCAAGAGGAAGAAGAGATGTCGGACGTCCTCGGAAGATATGGTCTTAGATCTATTAGTGAAGACGGAACAGGCAACTCTTGCCTAAACCAGGGAGTGAAGAAGAAGAAGAAAATTGAAAATTGGGACCGATAGAGCGATTTTTAAATTTTAGTTTACAATTGAACTCTTACACCTAACGATCCGATTTTTGTGGTTAACGAACTCGACCTTACGTTTTTAATTAAATTCTATATGCCAAGTTTGGTTTCCATGAAATAAAAATTATGGCCGCTAGAGCATTAAAAAATCCGCGATTTTTAATAAAATTTATTTACGATGTTACAGTATAAAGTTGTAACCTAAGCGTCGAAGGTAGTTCGGTTTGGTGTGATCTTTGTACAGGTAACTAGCTAATACTAGACGTGCGCTGCTATGCCTAAATAAATGTAATGCGTTTTTATATGTTTAGTCGAATAAGAAAAAAGAAAAGAAAAAGTCGATAAATTTATATCATAATTATTTTTAGATATCCGTGCTGATTACCCGGCGTTACCAGTGGTTCTACTTATCCGATCTTCTTGGCATAAGTGAGCTGAAAGACAAAATTGTTTATTGTGAGTTATCCGTAAAAGAATAAACGCGTGAGATACTATGATTGCCGGAAAATCTACTCATCCCGATCTTCATGGTATCAGAGAGCTGAAAGACAAAAATGGTTATTGTGAGTTATCCGTAAAAGAGAGACATCTGCTGTTGCGGAATTTTTTGTAGATTTTTTATATAGGTCTATTCAATTCTGTGTACATTAATTTGATGTATATTTGTTACGGTTTAGGCAGCGTAAGCCATTTAATCGACCAAAAGTGACTTTTTTAGTGCACCGATGCCTTATTTTTTAGCCCCAGCCATAGGGTAATATATTATACAGCCTATGTTTATTGTCCCAGAAAAATCTCTAAATGATGGAAAATTCCCCTTTCAAATCGTTCAAGTAGTTTTTAAATCCATAAATGACAGATAGACAGATTCACATTAATTTTTATATATAAAGATATTCGAACACCAAACTATTATCCCCTTTGTTAAACTAAAAAATTAAATAAATATTGTTGTACTGTTGCTTAGATCAGTTGGAACACAATTCATAATTTGTTAACATGTCTGAAGAAGGTACAGTGTACCGAAACAGCTGTCACTGAATTATATAATAAATATAAAAATCAAATAAAACTACGTTTTATTTTTATTTAATTAATAAACTATTATCGTTTCTTGTAAGGATAACCTAACTTTATCCAGTCTAAACCTAACAACCCAGCGTAAATCTAACCTAATCCAGCCTAAATATAACCTAATTCAGCCTAAATCCAACCTAATACAGCCTAAACCTAACCTACTCCATTTTTGGCGCCCATTTTAAAATTATATGTAATAAGATGCTTCGCAACAAATAGAGTTGTTACGGCAGTGAGCAATGTATTGTCTGATGATCTTGAAGATTTTCGGGATGTAGGCCGTGGTCGTGAGGCTTGTAGTTCTCTCTTGAAGATTTTCGGGATGTAGGCCGTGGTCGTGAGGCTTGTAGTTCTCTCTTGAAGATTTTCGGGCTGTAGGCCGTGGTCGTGAGGCTTATAGTTCCCCGACGTTTCACCAGAGACTGCGTCTGGCGTCCTAGGGATGGTGAAACGTCGGGGAACTACAAGCCTCACGACCACGGCCTACATCCCGAAAATCTTCAAGAGAGAACTACAAGCCTCACGACCACGGCCTACAGCCCGAAACTCTTCAAGATAATCATATCAACTCCGGGGCCATGAAAGTCTACGTGAATACAATGAATTGTCTCTTTTCGGCAATTTGTTTCGGGGTTTTGTTCTTTCGGGGTTTGTGGTTCGGAGATTTGGATTCCGGTGTTTTTTCTTTCGGAGTTTGTTCATTCGGGTTATTAGATTCGGGGAACAGATGGGAAGCCGTATAATAAGAGTAGCATGCGTTTTGACCTTTCATTACAAATAAATAATTAATTTAAAAATAATTATAATTTATTTAAAACTATAAATAATAAAAATTCAATATATCAGCTATACTTTAAATTGAATTTGTGCGAATAAAATAATGAATTGGAGCCATTTTAGGTGTCAGCAAGTTTATTGATAGTATTCTTAATTCCAGCACAATACGCATTACTTGGTCGGCATTTCACAGCAGCAGAAAAATGCTCATGTATGTATTTGTTAATGCAAGAGCCTTGTATGTAGTCACACGTCAACGATATTTCATGTTAACTTATCATCATGCACCCCAGGACTCGCCAATTCCTAAATTTCTCAGTGGCGGATTAACATCAACAATCGAGCGAGAGAAGTTATATGAACAAATTTAAATAAAATTAAGCAAATATGAGAATTAACAACAAAAAATGCATAAATAATAAATTACATATATTTTAATATTTATGTGGCACCCTTAAAAGAACACTGGGAAAGAAATACATTTAAAATTGTAGGCCTATAAAGTAGTGGCTGTGCTTGCAATATTGTATGGGTCAGAAATATGGACTCTGAATAAACAGTCAATTAAAATAATAGAAGCAGCAGAAATGAAATATTTATAATTTGTGGCAGAATGTACTTTAATGGATAAAAAAACGGAGTGAAGATATCCGTAAAGAACTACAAAAGTTCAGTTTGACAGATATAATAAAAGAGTATAGGAGAAAATGGTATGAACATATCTGCGGAATGAATACCAACAGATTGCCTAGGAAAAGTCTGAACTATCAACCAAGAGGAGGAAAAAGAGGACGCCCACGAAAGAGATGGGCACAGCAGCTATGATACTTGAAGCTGGAACGAACCAAAAAGGTTTAATCCATGCAAGAAGAAGAATAACAACAAAAACTTTACGAACCAACTATTTTCTAAAAAATATATATTATGTACAATTTAAATATATATATATATATATATATATATATCTATTGGTGTACATATTAGCACACGAAAGAGATAAGTACACCTTTTGTGTCTCAAGAAATCAGGAAGTTTCGATTTTAACACCCTTCCATGAAATATAACACTGAACAAATTTAGACTCTTTACAGTTGGCCATGATTGTTATTTACAATGCACATAAAGATAATGAACTTCAGTAAATGTATATAACAATAACATTGTAATAAATAGTCAATTCTGTTCACAATATATAATTCGAATTTTCTCTGCGTTTTCTGATAGTAGTCGAAAACGACATTAAACACAAAAATAAAATTTTATTTTGCTAATTCCACTTCAGGACTGAAGAATTTAGGAGTTGACATTTCTAACACTTCTTTGTTTGTAAATATTTATTCTCTCTCTACCTTTGTATCTACCTTAATCTCTATTACTCTCTATATCTATCTAGCCATCTATCTATCTATCTATCTATCTATCTATCTATCTATCTATCTATCTATCTATCTATCTATCTATCTATCTATCTATCTATCTATCTATCTATCTATCTATCTATCTATCTATCTATCTATCTATCTATCTATCTATCTATCTATCTATCTATCTATCTATCTATCTATCTATCTATCTATCTATCTATCTATCTATCTATCTATCTATCTATCTATCTATCTATCTATCTATCTATCTATCTATCTATCTATCTATCTATCTATCTATCTATCTATCTATCTATCTATCTAATATATATTTCCTTCTCTTCCTTAGAAGACCAGACCGTGGTATTCACATGTCTTTAGAACTCCTTTATTTTTTAAATGCAATACAGTATAACCTATGTTATAATGTGAAATCTAAATAATTTCACATGTGTTTATCGATTTTGAATTACAAAATATGTATTCATACATACAGGGTGTTGCAAAAACACCGACAACGGAGGTATTTGTATTATATTGTATTGTATTGTATTGTAAGCCTATGTTTCCCCTTAACAGAGATTTAGGCGCTCTCCCCCTACAAGGAAGAATTTTAACCATACTAATTTAGTTACACTTGTTTTCGTATAGATGTCATTTCTTGAGTGGTACGTGGTCAGCATTCCGCCTCATACTGACATCTAGGAAACCAAGGTAGTACTAGGACGGGAAAATTCGGTAAATTTTGCTTAGAGGCCTTTTCATTCAGGCTTAAGGATTTTTTACGAGCCTGAAAATCTTCAGACTCGGGACCCACGGCTTAAAATCCCTCCCGGAGGACTTGCTCCTTGGATTTTTCCGTCCTAAAAATCCATCGACCCCGGCCGGGTTTGAACCCGCGACCCTTGGGACCAGAGGCAAGGAGCATATCCACTAGTCCACCGCGGACAACTGAGGTGAGGCAGTATATTGAGATATGTTGATCATTTTTTAATAAGGTACCAATGTCCGGAAATGATGCGTTTTCACACTATGACTAGTTAATTATGTCGCAAGATCACTGTTAGTTCGAAGGATTTGAAGACTCATTACTTGACAACACCTCACACGTACGGAACCTAATAGGTGGCTTCTCAACGGAATGTGGCTGCAATATGACGGAGCTCAGCTCATTTCGATGCCAATGTGAGGAGACATTTGAATACCACGTATTCAGATCGATTGATTGACAGAGGGGACCAGTCCCATGGCCTCCGAGATCATCTGATCTTAACCCTCTCGACTACTTTTTGTGAGACAACATGAAACAGTCCGTATATTAGATTCCAGTAGAGTCACTTATGGATCTTATAGCCCGAATCCATGCTGCTACAGAAACAATTCAAACGAGGCCAGGTGTATTTGAACGTGTGCACCAATCACTAAACCGCCGATGTACGCTCTGCAATGAGATGGGAGGTGTATATTTTGAAAACTTGACGTGACTGTGATAGTATTGTCAAGTATTGAGTCTTGAAATCCAATTAACATAACTCTTGATAAGTTAGCTACTCATAGTGTGAAAACGTATCATTTCCGGACATAGGCACCTTATTAAAAAGTATCAATATAACTCAATATACCACCTCGCACCCGTTGTCGGTGTCTATTTTGCAACAGCGTATATAAATATAGGTTCCCTACTAAAATTCAAGTTTTCGAATTTATTTTTATAAAATTCTAAACTGGTCTTCCAGTTCAGTAAGAGAACTGTGAACTAATGATTTTAAGAATACTTTACAACAAACATTGGTGATTAATAATTTTTACTTTTTATTAAATTTGTGGTAGATTTAAAATGTTATATATTGTACGAGTCGTTGCTATTGTATGGATCTAGCAATAAATCTTCTTCTTCACTTCCTGGTTTAGAGAGTTGCCTGTTCCGTCTTCACTAATAGATCTAAGACCATCTCTTCCGAGGACGTCCGACATCTCTTCTTCCTCTTGGAAAATAATGGAAGATTTTATTTGGTAATCTACTTTCTTCCATTCTTTCTACATGTTCTTTCCACTGTATCTTGTTGTTAAATATATTTTCTTTTATGGAGTAGATCTGCAGTTCTTCACGGATATCCTCGTTTCTAATCTGGTCCATTCTAGTGCAGCCATTTACTCTTCTTAAAAATTTCATCGGCTGCTTGGATTTTACTTTCTTGTTTGGTAGTGGTCATCCAAGATTCACTCCCATTTAAAAGGACAGGGACAGCCATTGTTTTATAAAATCTAGCAATAAATAAATAAATAAATAAATAAATAAATAAATCTTCTTCTTCTTCTACTATAAGGTTTAGGCTATGCAGCCTGTTTCGGCGAAGTTAAAACTGGAGTCCGTCTTCTACGTGGTCGGCCAACATCTCTTGTTCCTCTGGGATTATGCAGGAAGGCTCTTTTTGGTATTCTTTCGTTGTTCATTCTCATTAAGTGTTCTGTCCATTTCTTATTATTTTCACTAATTTTATCTTCAATTTTATATACATTTAATTCTTCTCGTATAGTTTCATTCCTTATTCTATCCGCTCTTGTGCATCCTTTCACATTACGTAAAAATTGCATTTCCGCAGTCTGTATCCTGCTTTTATCCCTTGATTTCATTATCCAATTTTCACTTCCATACAACAACAAAGGAACAGCCATTGTTTTATATAATTTAAGCTTCGTATCTTTCCTTGTTTTCCGACGTAAGGTTCTTTTTATGGTTCCACAAATAGCCTGAAATTTATTTACTTTATTTTCTATATCTTTATTTTCTCTATAAGTTATATCACATCCTAAATATTGAAAATGTGATACTTGTTCTATAAATAAATAAATAAATAAATAAATAAATAAATAAATAAATAAATAAATAAATAAATAAATACACTGTGAAAATATAGTAGATAGTCTGTGACACCAAACACTTCAGTAGCTATTTAAACTGTGAGCTATACCTGGTCTGCTGCTACGACACGTGATTATTATTAAGTTACAAGCCGCCGCTGATAGGGATGCCACACACGTTAGGTGGGAAGGTCCACAGCATGCATGTAATTGCTTACATGACAACAATAATATAATTCAATGAGGAATGTGTCATACCACTATAAATGTCATCTTAAAAAAGTGCATAACACATAATAAAACGTGGAATTTAACTTCTACAACATTAAAAACGTACAATGCCGTTGTTTCGTTTCCAAGCGTAAGATAGCGTCATTCCTAACCGCCAGGTGTATTTATACAGAAACTAATCTAATATATAAAAATGAATGTTTGTTTTTTTTGTACTTAATGCGCGGCCATACTGTTGATCCGATTGTGATGGGGCTTTTTGCAAAATGTTCAGGAGATTCCCGGGATGAACATAGGCTACAAGAGAGTTGTGATATTCAACTCCTACACCCTTAAAAATCGCCTTTTATAGTGGAAAAGGTGAAAAAGTAGCTCTTTGGACGCTTAAATGGCTTACGCTGCCTAAACCACAACAAATACACAAAATTAAGGTATACGGAATTGAATATCTCAAAAAGCTCTACAAAAAAGTCCTCCACAGCATATGTTTTATCTCTTACGGATAACTCACAATAACTATTTTTGTCTTTCATTGATGCCAAGAAGATCGAGACAAGTACGTAGATTCCTGTGCAAGCATAGCAGCACATGGCGGGTATTCTTTTACGGAAAACTCACAATAACGCATTTTGCCGTTTTGCTCATTTATACCAAGAAGATCGGGATGAGTAGATCCTCGAACAACGGCGGGTAAACAGCACAGGGTGTCTAAAAATAATTACGATATACAAATTTCCTGTCACTTGTTTAACTAAATATAAAACACATTCATTTTCGTATTTCAATTCCTTCTGGCTTTTTTCGTGTTGAGACTTGAAAGTAGTTTTGAAGTTCCTTAGGACAGGTTACTGGCCCGACGCTAAGTAGTCCAGTGGTAGGGCTGCTACCTTTTAGTCTCTGGGCAGACATTAGGATACCGCATTTACTCAGTACCAGATGGAACGGTTATACCGCCGTGACTCGGTCCTCAGAGCCTCGTTTGTGAAAACAGACTTAGATCTGCTGAAATGAGATATCTTCGGAGGACTGCAGGATACACACTACTAGATCACAAACAAAATGAAGACATCTTAGAAGAATTACACATGGAATCTTTAGAAAACAAAATTTCTGATTATAAGTCAAGATGGATGCAACATGTTCATCGAATGGAAGATCACAGAATACCCAAACAAATGTTAAGATATCAACCTGCAGGAAGAAGAAGACCAGGACGTCCACTCAAAAGACTTCTGGATGGTGTTTCTCTTGAGGCCGAAACAGGTCAACAAATGGCCCTAAATTCGTGAATGTACTATGATGATGATGATGATAATTTTCGTATTTCAGCTCAATTATGTCAAAAAGATCGGGATAAGTAGATTCGAGGGCTACGCCGGGTAATCAGCAGTGAGTATCTAAAAATATAAATTTATAATTATTTTTTCTTTTGCTTATTCAACTAAACACAAAGCACAATTACCACTATCACAGCTTGCATTTTCTTTGATGTTGAATCTCTGCAGGTATTGGCCAAATTGTTCGTGCCCAGTGAAGAATTGTGTTAATATAAAATTTGGAACAATGTGTCTGCATTTTATTCTGTCATAAATACTTGGAAAGAACAGTTGTCGTGTTAATATTCCTGTGGTACTATTGAGCCACACATTGTTCCATTCTTATTGTATCTGGTTGACCATAAATATCACGTAGTTCACTTATAGTTTTTTTTATTGCCTGTCTATTCTCTCTTTGGCCCAAAGATCTCCCTAAGGACTTTTATTCTCAAAAGTTTATAACCTCTTCTCCTATCTTAAGATAAAAATAGATAGTATGATATAAACATATACCTAAATTGATGTCTCTATATAAGTTGCAAGTCTAGCCAGGCGTTTTCCAAACCCCTGATCTGGTCTGGGAAGCATTGCCAATAATTTGGCTAGAAGTCGTTCATTCTGATGTTCAAATCTTGGCACATGTATTCTCCTGAATTGACTATTTTGCCTTGTTTACTGTTCCATTCTTTACTGTACTTCCTGTAATTTTTCATTAGCATTTGAATTGGTAACGCATCCTGTACGATATATTATATAGCTTTTAATGAATTTAGGACAAATATTTTAACATACCGGTAGAAAAATAAACCAGAAAAATGACAAATTTATTTCACACTATGTTCCGCGCCGTAGCCGTGTGGTTAAGGCAAGATGCCATGGCGCAGAACCACGGGTTCGAGTCTCCATGGGGGAAGACATTGGTATTTCTGCCAGTATCGGCCGCGGTGGACTAGTGGTTATGCTCCTTGCCTCTGGTCCGGAGGGTTGCGGGTTCAAACCCGGCCGGGGTCGATGGATTTTTTTAGGACGGAAAAATCCAAGGAGCAAGTCCTCCAGGAGGGACTTTAAGCCGTGCATCCCGAGTCTGAAGATTTGCAGGCTCGTAATCCTTAAGCCTGAATGAAAAGGCATCTAAGCAAAATTTACCGAATTTTCCCGTCCTAGTACTACCTTGGTTTCCTAGACGTCAGTATGAGGCGGAACGCTGACCACGGACCACTCAAATGACATCTATACGAAAACAAATGTAACTAAATTAGTATGACTCAAATTCTTCCCTGTAGGGGAAGAGCGCCTAAATCTCTGTTAAGGGAAACATGGACTTACAAGATACAAGACGATTTCTGCCAGTATGGGTTCGGTGCCCACCCGGCATTGTGAGTAATTTGGGTAGATACAATAAATAGCGACTCCAGGTTGAAAACCAGCTTATAACGGATGACATGCTGACGATATGTCACCCACATGCTGGATGAACCTCTAACTCTGTGATTAACATATGTGGATGTGAGGCCAGCAGCCCACTGGTGGTGAATGTAACAATACTAGTGCGGTGTTTCCTACTGCTCATACAAAAAATGAAATTCATTCTGGCTTTATACTAATATAAATGGATGTGGAAGGAAAGAGTAATAGTTTAATAAATGAGAAGATTACAAGTATAATAATAAAGAATATATAAAAGGTTAATGAAGAGTGTCTAATAATGCTCTAGGATTAAATAACAACCTTGATAAGATTCCATCCCTGGTAAGCCAAAGGCCTTCTAGGCTTGTCGCACCGTGGAGTTTCACACTACAGAAAATATAACATACGGCTATGTGTTTATTTTCACTAAGGACCGACACATTTAAATAAAGTCGGCATGCAAAATCAATTTTAAGAAAGTTAAAAACAATATTTTCAAATATATATATATATATATATATATATATATATGATATACGGCCTATATGTACAATATGTATGTGTGTGTTTTCTGAGTTGTTTTTGTTGGTATAAAAGAGGCCCTGACGTTTAGATATTCAGTGTGAGAGCGCCCTTCTCATAGTGTACAGCTTTTGATCCCTTAGTTATATACATAAACGGCATGAAATCTGATCAGTGTGTTACAATGCGTTTTACGTCACATATACATTTATACTACAGGATAAGCATTTTGAAAGACACAGCACTGAACTGGTTTGTATTTTTTCTTATCTGTAGTCAGTGCAGCAATGTTTGTGTGAGCGCATGGACGCTCTCAGAATACATAACCGCTACTACTGGTCTAAAATGAAAATAGGTAAGTAAATATGAGAGAGAGAAAGAGAGAGAGAAAGAGAAGAGAAGAGGGCGAGAAAGATAAAGGGAAGAGGGAGAGAGGAGAGACAGAGAGAAAGAGAAAGGAAGATGAGAGAAAGAAGAGCGAAGAGACCGGGAGAGGGAGAGAGAGAAAAGAGAGAGAGAGCGAGGGAGAGAGAGAGGAGAGAGAGGAGAGAGAGGGAGAGGGAGAGGAGAGAGGGAGAGAGAGAGAAGAGAAAGAGAGAGGGAGCGAGAGAAAGAGAAAGAGAGAGAGAGGGGAGAGAGAGAGAGAGGAGAGAGAGGGAGAGGTAGAGGGAGAGAGGAGAAGTGAGAGGGAGAGAGAGTGAGAGTGAGGGGGAGGAGGAGGGAGGGGGGGGAGGGAGACGGGGAGAGGAGGGAGAGCGGAGAGGAGAGAGGGAGGAGAGAGGGAGAGGGGGGCGAGGGGGGAGGAGAGGGAGAGAGAGAGAGAGTGTGTATGTGTATATAGCCTCTACATAATTTAAATATACGAACATATCGTACTCTGTTGCCTTATATACCTCGACGTAAGACATCTTCTCTCCATTCACATCATATACTATCTCCACTTTCGACAATGGGAATTCCTTACCACGTGAAGTCAGGGGCTGCAGACTTACATACGAGTATTTTATATAAATGAGTCTGTCTGTCCTTTATGGATTCAAAAACTATTTGACCGATTTGAATTTTTTTTCATTTAGAGATTTTTTTGGTACAATTAACGTATAGGCCTATAACATATTACCCTACGTATTCTATAATAATAATATTAATAATAATAATAATAATAATAATAATAATAATAATAATAATAATAACAATAACAATAATCATAATATATAATAATGATAATGATAATGATAATAATAATAATAATAATAATAATTTTATTTTGTATTATTCCGGCTTTTACAATGAATATACATTTTTCCGGTATCCATGTTCACAGTTAACTACACATTTGTTTCAACACATTTTTCCATTCTTGTCTGTTCATACATATATCTTCTTCTATTTCCCATTCCCTCTTAGTTTCATTGATTCTTTGAATCCATGTAATATTTGGTCTACCCTTCTTTTTCCTTCCCTGTGGTTCCCAATCCATGATTATCTTAGGTAGTCTTCCTTCTTCCATCCTTCTAATGTGTCCGTACCAATTTAATTGTTTCTTCTTTATAAAATCTAATATTGAATATTGTACCTGCATTTTTTCTTTTATATATGAATTTCTGATTTAATAATAATAATAATAATAATAATAAAATAATAATAATAATAATAATAATAATAATAAATTTATTTTACCTGGCAGGGTTAAGGCGACTCAACCAGGTTTAAAAAAATACAAAAAATAGTCTTACATATAAATTACAATGTACATAAACGATTACATGTTATAAATACGATACAATTAATATTTATAATGTATTTTGACTTACTCTAAATTTAACGAATTAAATATATAATATGTACAAGATATATAAAAAGAAAAGGAGCTAAAAAGGGGGGGGAGATATCGGCGATGCACTAAAAAATAGATGGATGGACCACATCAATAGAATGGATAACATCAGAATCCCGAAACAAATTCTTCACTACAGATCACTAGGTCGAAGAAATGTAGTAAGACCCAGTAAAAGATTGACAGACCAATTCTAACCTGAGATCGGAACAGACCTTAAGGTCTAATCCTGGATGATGATGGATGATGATGATGATGATTGTAAAGTTTATAGCGGAATAGATCAATCGTTTTAAACAACCCACTATAATTCTTAGAATTTATGCCGGTGAAGAGGTATAATAAAAAGCAATGATGAAAGGAAACACAGTAATTAAATGATATTGATGATTATCTTGTTAAGGAGGAGATGACAGGAAGAGCCCAGGTAACATCGTGCTACTTGCTTCGTGATTGCGTGACGATACCTTCTTATTAATCATGTCAGCATGTTCCCCATGTGTCATTATCAAAATCAACATCACAACTTCCTATTTACTCAAATTTTCAGTGTATACATACATACATAGTGTTCTGCCAAAGAATATATATTTCACTGCAAACTCAGCATTCTCCACTCTTTCCTTAACTCAGTCTTCCTTTTTGTATTCGCATACAAATCATATTACGATATCACCGATATGTATATATAGTTGATATACAGTACCATTATATTCCCATTATTTTTCTAAAATCTGTCTTATAATACTAAAAATCTGATCTGTTGTAGACCTGTTTCTTCTAAATCCACATTGATGATCTCATAGAATGTCGTCAACATAGGGAGTAAGTCTGCTTACTAATTTATTTGTTAGAATTTTGTACGAAGTTGAAAGTAATGATATGTCCCTGTAGTTGTTGCAATCAGTTTTATCAAGTGCAGAAATGGTCTTTCTAAAGGTACGTACACATATGCGCGCCGCGAACACGAACGGCGCGTGTTATGTTCGTCGAAATGATTAATTTCAACGAACCTCCTGCGATCCATAGGAAACCCACAAACCTTCAGTAGACATTTTGTAGAGCATGTGTAACCAACCATGTCTATTCCCTTTCCGTTCTCCCGCTTGTCCTGCATTCTTTCCCAAAAATAGATACTTTTTTTAAAATGCCGCGGGACGCGGGACAAATTGTTAAAAATCGGTACTGTCCCGCCAAAATCGGGACGTCTGGTCACGCTTATTACTTATTACATCTTATAACTTTATTTATACTTTTTCAAATATTATAGCATTAAAGGAATTTAAAAAAATATATGATTTGTATATATATGTTTAAAATTATTAAGAATCTATCTCTTACTAGGCCTGTCGCGCTATACATACATACATGGTGTTCTGCCCAAGAGCTCGTCTTTCACTGCAAATTCAGAATTCTCCACTCTTTCCTTAACTCAGCTTTCCTTTTTGTATCCGCATACAAACCATTTATTTTAATATTACCTATCATCTGATGTCCAGTTATATTATATGGATACGAAACATGGATTCTTACTTTAAGGGAGGGAAGGAGATTACGAGTATTTGAGAATAAAGTTCTTAGGAAAATTTTTGGACCAAAGATATATGAACAGACAGGCGAATGGAGAAGACTACATAACAATGAACTACATGTTCTTTATAGGAAGCCAGATATAATACGAACAGTTAAGCCTCATAGACTGCGATGGGCAGGACATGTGGCACGAATGGAGAATGGTTCGATTACTGGTTCACACATTAATTTTTCTTTTCACAATATCATTATAATATGATCCATTATTGGAACTGTGTTAAAATATCAGTATTGGAAAATGTTAAATAACATCGTTTACTACTTATAAAAGTGGTGGTGTAAAATTCTCAAATGTATATATTTCTAAAGGAAGCCGGCCGTTGGCGATGGCAGTATCATCTACCTGACAGCGGACGAAACGAGAATTATAGATTTGTATATGTGGAAAGAATTGTTGGTGTTTGTGCCACGTGTGGAATGGTGTAGTGGGCTGCACACTAGTCGGGAGAACTAGAGGTCCACGGTTCGATTTCTGATTCACACATTAATTTTTCTTTTCACAATATCATTATAATATTATAATATGATCCATAATGGGAACTGTGTTAAAATAACAGTATTGGAAAATGTTAAGTAGTAAAATAAAGTATTAAAGAATCGTGTGAAAGGTATCATGTGGGCAAAGCGGTGATAATGGACTGACGAAAGGTGAAAGAATTATCACCCCCTAACTGTACTGTCATCACATTACGCAAGCGCACTAATTAAATTGGATGCCACTAGACTTGGAGTGGGTGTGAACGCTTGAAAATCTGCCAACTTCATTAAAAATGTTTGCGCTCATTTACAGACTCTCTCATACCGCTACCTGTATAAATACAAAACAAGTTACCGGTAGCCTAATCTAAATTGTTTACCTTCACTTCTGGCAAACCAGCATCCACAATCTTTTAATATTATTTGATATTCTGGTTAATGTAGCCTACATTAATGTATCTATTTTATTTATTTATTTATTTATCTTCTTCTTCCTTTCATGTGACAGACCTAAATTATACACTCAATAAAAGGATTATGGAATGGAAATTAATATTAATAAAACATCATTTTAAGTATCTAGTCCCCTGATTCCAATTTTGAATGTGAAATTAATTTTAATTCCTAAGAAAGAATCAAACAAGTGGACAAATGTGACTGCTTATGCACGATTAGTATCAGGTGAATGGAGTAGAATACATAACAGTGAGTTACATGATATTTATGAGAAACCAGATATAATGATCTTCTTCTTCTTCTTCTTCCTTTCATGTGATAGACCTAGTGGTCTGTTACGGTCTCAATCCAACGTTTGAAGGGTCTGCCCAAAGATCTCTTGCCTGGTGGCTGGTAATTTAAGATTTGACGTGGTATTCTTATTCTGCTTATTCTTCTTACGTGAGATTTCAAGTTCTTTCTTATTTATTTAATTCATTTATTTATTTTACCTGGTGGAGTTAAGACCGTGAGGTCTTCTCTTCCACTTCACCAAGGTTAAATTATACATATAATAACAATTATGAATTATCTACATGTTGATCAATCATACATAATATATATATATATATATATATATATACTCGTATAGGCTACGCAATATAAAGTTGACAAGGGAAAGAAAGAAAAATAGTAATAATTATAATAGTAATAGTAATAATAATAATAATAATAATAATAACCTATAATTAGTCTAAGTAATTGACTTGGTAAGAAAAGTTTAAAATATAAAAGAAAAACTAATTAATACACGGAACACGTTATTTTGTATATTATATTGTCTAAGGAAATATGAAGTGAGTACCTACTGTATGTAGCCTACAACGTCTTGCATAGAGACATGTGTGTTCCCCTAGCGGAAGTTTCTTGACCATGCTAATTTAGTTGCGATTATTTCCCTACAAATTATTTTATAAGATTCAAAATATGTTCCGTTGAGGTATTATTCAAAATTAAAATATAAAACTATGGAATATTCACCTGAAAGGTCCGTCTCCTCAAATTTATTAGTTATTTAACTGTAGCGCTTTCGGGATAGTCCCATCATCGGCAGGATTCAAAACTGGTGTTTCATTGAAGATCTGGTAGAGGGGGTTACATGTATTGGGTTCGTTTTCGTTTAGATGGTCGTTGTTGTGAACTGCTTTCATGATTTCCATCAACGACCATCTATTAAACGAAAACGAACCCAGTACATGTAACCCCCTCTACCAGATCTTCAGTGAAACACCAGTTTTGAATCTTGCCGATGATGGGACAAGTCCCAAAAGCGCTACAGTTAAATAACTAATAAAGTTAAGGAGACGGACCTTTCAGGTGAATCTTCTATAATTTTATATTTTAATTTACGTACAAATGCCAGTGAGTGGCATATGGTCAGCACATTGGCTGAATGAGACATCTATTAGGAGGTAACCAACGTAGCCTATTACTTCAATGGGAAGCACGATTCAATTTGCTCATTCCTTCTTGGGACTTTCTTTCTCTGGGAGTACAGCAGAAGAAGAAAGGCCTGGGGTTAAAGTCGCGATGGAGGTCAAGGATTTTAAATGGACCTAATAATTGTGACAGCACATTGACCCTGGAATCCACTCAGCCTTTAAATGAAATGAGTATCAATTTTTGTTGTGGGGTTAAAGGCTGTGGTCACGCAGGGGTGTCAATTCCTCTTTCTTTAAGGATTGTTTAGAAAGGCGGGAACTTTAAGTTACTACCGCCCCCCAAAAGCCTGCTATGTCCTGTAGTAGGATCATTTTACTCTATTTTACAATTAGAATGCAAGTTTGAAATGCCACATACAATGATTACAAACCCCATGGCGCTATTGGGCTAGAAGGCCCTTGGCCTACCAGCCGACTGCTGGCTTCAAATCCACATTACAGAGGTGGACGATCATCCACCCAGTTTAGGGGTGACATGCGATGAGCATGTCGGGTCTCCAGCCTTTAACCCTTAAATTGGAAAAACACAAATTTCTTCTGCTAGTTATTTGAATGTGGCGGACCGCAGTGAAAACGGAATCTTGTGTAATTGTCATTATTAGGTATATTGTATAATTAGGCACATATTTCAGTGGTTTCTTTTTGTTCGTTTCCCTCTGATTAATTTAAAATATTAAATTAATTGAATCAACTGATGTATCCAAAAGGATACATTACGAATTTAAGGGTTAAAGCTGGTTTTCTCAACCTGGAGTCGCTACTTATTGTACTTACTTACTCACTGGCACTATCGAACCCGTAGGTTCATGGCCGCGTGGACATAAGCTCTCCATACATCCCTATCCTGAGATAATGCTTTCCAATCATTCCGTGTATAATCTACCTCTCTCAAATAATAGTTAATATTATTCTCCCACCTCATTCTTGGCCTACCAACTGGGCGCTTTCCCTTTGGTTTTTCCTACAAGAAGTCTGCATGCACGACTTTCATTCCCCATACGTGCCACATGTCCTGACCATCGCAGTCTACGAGACTTAACTGTTCTTATTATATCTGGCTTCCTGTAAAGACCATGTAGTTTATTGTTACGTAGTTTTCTCCATTCACCTGTCTGTTTATCTCTTTGGTCCAAAAAAATTCCTAAGTACTTTATTTTCAAATCGCTACTTATTGTAGCTACCAAAAATGCCTCACGATGCTGGGTGGGCACCGGTTCCATACTGGTCAAAGTTCCATGAGAAAAGTTCTTCCCCCGTGGAGACTCGAACCAGTGCAAGTCCCGTAGCTCAGCGCCAAGTCTTCCTGCCTTAACCACTCGGATACTGCGCGGGACTTGAGTGGCTACTTTCGGTCAAATTTCAAATATCATATAGATCATCATCATTCTAAGACGCGACAACTTCAAAGGTGAAAGTTTTGGCCTTCTCAACAATCCTCTTCCATGCCAATCAGACTGTCCGCCTGATTCATATTGAGAGTTGCAAGCATATTTTTCTTTTACTGTGCTAGGGAGCTGGCCTAACGCCAAACCCCCAACTTGGAGGACCATGTCATTTGATTAAAGTTTCTATCCCTTAGATCAGTTGCTTCCACTACATCTACGGCAGGCGTGAGGAGCTTGGGCTCCGAGAGCTCATAACAAATCCTCCCCGACAATACTCATTCCACTCATTTGTACCTGCACTGGAGACGAAGGTACACACAGTGATTGACAGTATACAGTGAGAGTCAGTGGCGTTCAATCCAGTGTGAGCGGAGAAAATTCTAAACACCGATATAATTTTAATACGGACTGGTTAAATGATTATTTTTGCATTCAGAATAGCACGAAAGTTGATTACTGGGCTGTGCTTTCCTTCAGGTCGCAAAAATTTTTCAATTTAATATCTTATTCCACTGATGCACTAAACACTTTTAAACACGTTTAAAACATTTTGCAACACTTTTAAACACATTTTAAACATCTTCCAATGTTGCAACGAGTTTTTTTTTTCATATTTATATATTTGCGTAAAACACGGTCGTGCTACATTGCTTACTTCCTACTCTTTGTTATTTTCCCTCCACTTCCTATGTTGTTCCAGCGTTGCCACCATCAACAACCCGAACTTGCTTTTTAAATGTGATTCCACGTTCCCTGGATTTCACCTACGTTAGAGTAATTGATTTGTGTTACAGTAATTGATTTAGGTTTGGTTAGCTTTTAGGTTCCTTGCATTTTAAAATTGATTTGATACGTAAAATAATTATACATTTTTAGACAAGTTCTGGGAATTTGTGTCAATGTTGGTCATACTGATTTCACATATATATACCGCCAACTGCTGGAGGTTGCATTTATCTACCTGGGATAATTGGAGCACTAGCGCATGCGCACTGCGATTCTATAGAACTTAGAACAATTTTCGTGCGACCCGAAGGAAAGCATATCCGATTATTGTGTTCTACGCGATTCCGTCATGTCAAACACTGTAATATCCCTCGACATTTCAGATCTTCACATGCAAATCAATACGGACAGGCACAGGCACGATTTGAAATATATAACTACATTTTCGCAGGGACATATTAATGATATATGCTTTTAAAATGCATTAGGTAACATGAATTGAGTTCCAATTCAGAAATTAAATATAATAGACACAGGGGACATTGTATGTTTTGTTTACACAGGGGATGACAGGATGGGATTTTTAAATAATCTAAAGCAGCAGACACTCCAAAAACGATAGCAGACAACCACTTTCAGAGAATTCAGTACGTTTTAGTTACCGGATTTCAAAATTGATTGCTGAGAAATCATATCAAATCTAAAACACTCTCCAGATTAAACGATGAGACCCTTGTCTCAATATTATGTCTCTCTCTACGAGTACTATCAGCCTGACATAGATAAATTAGTGTCAGCGGTCCACTACGCGCCCTTCAAACGTTTGCACAGATATAATTAATATAAAATTATAGAATATTCACCTGAAAGGTCCGTCTCCTCAACTTAATTATCATTTAACTGTAGCGCTTTCGGGACTTGTCCCATCATCGGCAGGATTCAAAACTGGTGTTTCACTGAAGATCTGGTAGAGGGGGTTGCATGTATTGGGTTCGCTTTCGTTTATCAGGCTGTCGTTGTGAGCTGCTTTCATGATTTCCATCTCTTCGAGTACGTTTATCTTCGCTGGATTATAAACCTCAACGGAACACATCATGAATCTTATAAAATATATAAGTAAAGTACGTACGAATGGAAGGGTTAGTGCATATGTTTCAGGTTGTAAGGTTGCGCCGCCACTGATACTGGAGATGAAAATAACAGTCTTGAGTTCAATGAAAGATGGAATGAGTAAGATTTCATACTATCCCTCATTCGGCAGCTCCCCATGCCTGATCTACGGAGTCTGATTCACCCCTTGTTTTTCAGTTGGGGTTTTCTCTCTTAGCCTGTCATATATATAAGTAAAGTAAAAGTGATCCCACAACAGGCCCGGAAGCCCTTCGGGTAGTAGGGGTTAAGGCTCCCACATTTTCTAGACAACCGGCACTTTAGTCAGCCGGGTTGTCAGCCCTGCGTGACGGCCGCCTTTACCCCCAGAACAAGCGTCTGGTACTCATTTCCGTTAGAGGCTGAGTCGACCCCAGGGCCATAGTGCCGCCAGAGGGTTTGGGTCAGTTTAAAAATCCTGACCCTAACGGGACTTGAACCCTCGACCCTCCGGCTTGTAGCTCAGTGCCTTAACCACTACGCTACGGCGTGCCCCCCTGTCATATATATACGAGTATTAAAATTTATATCGGGCAAACTTAATACTGTATAACATTTAAGCTAAGGGAAACGTGGTCAATAATAAAGTTATAAGAAAATACATGTTAGAGATGATTCAACATTTTTGAGCTGTACTGTACGGAAGATGACAAAAAACTTAAGAGAATACGAAAGAGGAAATGAGAGTGGATTTTTTTTGTAACTGCAAGCTTCAAGCAAGCCGTGCCGCGCTTTATGCATCAGAAATGCATCCTAATAACTGTTCCAGTTGACCTCGAATGTTTTAATTTAAGGTGCGTCATTAAGTCAAAAATACAAGATTTTATTCTTCCCTTTCCTATCTTGGGTACATCTACAAGATCCAAGAAACAACCATCCTATATCTCTTCTCTGTAATAGTAAATCTTTCTTTTGTATTTGCTACCTTAGCAGATCAATTTGAGATGTTCTCTCTCTCTCTCTCTCTCTCTCTATCTCTCTCTCTATCTCTATCTCTATATATATATATCTCTCTCTCTCTCTCTCTCTCATAATAACATGGAGAATATGATAATGGCGATTTCGATAATCAGATGGTATTCAGAGATCTTTTGGCCCTTAAAGCTTCTTACATTTATCTTAAAGGTGAGGAAAAACCCCGAAAAACCATCACCCAGGAATTCTGTCTCCCCTATACTGGCTGGTTAATCGTCTACCTCTGTGATTAACACATGTGGATGTGAGGCCCGCAGTCAGCTGGTACGCCAAGGGCTTTTTAGGCCTGTCGCGCAATGAAGTTTTTTAGGCGTACAGTGGAGGAAATTGGTATAAAGGCACTCAATTTTAGTAGTAAAACAACTTGAAATATTTATGCAAATACCGTATGTATGTCATATATTAGATATAATTATCTTGGACATAATTTCATACAAGTTTCCATATTTTGTATTTATTATATAGGCCTACGTAAATATTACGTAAAAGCTAAGAAAACGCTGTCCTAGGGGTGGAAATCGGTATAAAGGCAGGTCAACTTCTGGCTCTTACAGAGACAAAAATATAAACAAAACACTGCAGTTACATGGAGACGACGTGTCTGTGAGCATCGTTCATTAGTTACAAGTCAGCAGTACGTACAATGCCACGTGGAAAGCCTCTATCAAATGAAGAGAAATCAAGAGTTAGTGCCTTCAAGGAGATGGGCCTATCCAATCGACAAATATCTACGAAATTGGAGCTTCAAGATTCGTCATTGATAATTTTGTCAAACTGGGCTCATAATATGGAAAAAACGGGAAATATGGACGGGCAAGAAAATTGTCTGGGAGCACTAAACGTCTCATTTTATGTAAATCAAAAGGTAAGAGTATGTTTTCTTCTCAAATCCAGGCTGATTTGAAGTTGCCAGTACAAGCCAGACGAGTAAGACAAATTCTGTCAGAAGACAAGAACCTAAAATTTAAAAAAAAAAAACGTCTTAGTAAACCACCTCAGAACAATGCACATAAGACAGCTAGAATGACTTTTGCTGAAGAACACATGTCCTGGACCTCAGAATGGAATAAAGTAATATTCAGTGACAAGAAGAAGTTTAATCTGGACGGGCCTGATGGCCTTCAGTATTACTGGCATGACCTCCGTACTGAAGAGCAAGTTAGAATGAGTAGAAACTTCGGTGGTGGAGGTGTTATGATTTGGGCAGCATTCTGCTTTAAAGGAAGATCGAAACTGGCATGGATACGTACCAAGATGAATTCTGAGTCCTACACTGAGGAGCTTCTGGAGTCCGAATTGATACGACTGTATGAGGAATTTGGCGACGGTATAATTTTTCAGCAAGATAATGCTTCCATTCACGTGTCTGCTAAATCAAAGGAGTGGTTCAGGAAGAAAGAAATACCTCTTTTGACGTGGCCAGCCAGAAGTCCTGATTTAAACCTGATTGAGAACTTATTGGGGATCCTGGCAAGGCCTGTGTATCGCAATGGACGGCAGTTTAGGACAGTGACTGAGCAGAAAAATGTTATTCAGGAAGAGTGGGCTTCAATCTCAGTGGAAGAAATAAACACCCTCATCAAGTCAATGCCAATGAGAATGTTCCTAGTAATTAACAACAATGGAGGTTCAACTACATTTTAGAACTTAGTTGTAAACTTTGTGCTCAGTCTTTTTGCTTTAATCTATGAAATACACAAAGTGTCTTTATACTAATTTCCACCCATATGTGAGAGTGGTTTCAGTTTTCATATACTTTTGTGGACGGAAATGGATAATTAATTTTGAATAATCAATTGAGTTGGTGTTTACTTGATGAAAATCCATATTTATTAATTAAATAAAAATAATTAATTTTGACATTATTTGTGTGTATTTTATACTCAATCACCTCCTAAGTTAATATAGAAAAATGCCAAAGAAAGAGTAAATAAACTTGTGTTAACCCTTTTAACAAGTGCCTTTATACCAATTTCCACCACTGTAGCAGCG
Source organism: Diploptera punctata (assembly GCA_030220185.1). Lineage (NCBI taxonomy): Eukaryota > Metazoa > Arthropoda > Insecta > Blattodea > Blaberidae > Diploptera > Diploptera punctata. The sequence continues at coordinate 3,019,545 of JASPKZ010006852.1, forward strand.
CACGCCGGGTATTATGCTGTGGTTTATCTACGACGCAACGCGCCAGCGCAAAAATTGCTCCCCATGTATTTAAATTGATGTGGTTTATCTACAACGCAAATTGCTGACGCAAAAAAATTGCGCTGACATGTCACGTCGTGTTTTGGAATCTCTTGAATCCAGGACGCAATTTGCCAGCGCAAACAAAGAATATAGAAGATATTACCCGTACTCATTGATGTAATTGCTAAAAACAAACTAGGATTTTATAACAAAATGTCGCAAATATAGTACTTGTTTTACAACTTTCCAATTTTAACGACGAAAGTTAGATAGTTTTGTTGCAAATCATCGAGTTCTATACATGTTTTATACAATATGAGCATGAAGGAGTACAGAGATGTACAGAAAAAAGTTATTGTGGCTTGAACATAGTCAAGAGATAAATAAAAGCTGTAAATATTGTATCTCGGGGAAATTACGAATGTGCATAAATTTCGTCTTCTATTAAATTCAAAACCTGATAAAACTGCTCAGGCGAAAATCTGAAGTATTCTAAAATTTGGTATATTCATCAACCATATGTTTATTTAAGAACTAAATCATTTATTCTATAATTTTCCATACAACATTCATATGATGCTGTTGCTCTAGGTACTTATTCTGTCTTTACTAATATTCGAACTATTTTAATCGTTTTGCAACGACACTTGAAACTTTTTTAATGAAGAATTTTAATATGTTTATCTATGTACACAAATTATGACTTTTCCTCTCAATTTATTTTCAAAGTTCTTTATTAGAATTGAAGTTGGCATACATGAACACTCATAAAATTAAATCCACCAGATGGCAGGACATATGTGTGAATGACCAACATTTGCATTTAATTCCAAACCATATTTTAAGAAATAAATGTTCAATCACTTCATTTTGTTAGATTCCGATGGGTCAGTTTAGTGTACATCAGATTAGTTTATAGTTTACTAAATAGTATGTATGTAATTTATTTTATTAGGTTATGCAGGGACAGGTTTGTATACATTAGTTTTTGTAAACACATTTGGAAATTTATTATGAACGTTGGTCATTTTGATTTTCCATATATGTGGTGCCATCTGGCGACAATTCCATAAACATATGCGCTGTAGCGTATGCGCTCCATGCGAAACCAGCATCACGCCGAGCGAAACGCGAATTCGCGTCACGTCGGGCGCGACACGCTGTATAATAAACCGTAGCATTAGCTAGTATTTAACATTTTCCAATACTGTTATTTTAACACAGTTCCAATAATGGATCATATTATAATATAATATTATAATTAACACAGTTCCAATAATGGATCATATTATAATATAATATTATAATATGATCCATTATTGTAACTGTGTTAAAATAACAGTATTGGAAAATGTTAAATAATATTATAATATGATCCATTATTGTAACTGTGTTAAAATAACAGTATTGGAAAATGTTAAATAATATTATAATATGATCCATTATTGTAACTGTGTTAAAAATAACAGTATTGGAAAATGTTAAATAATATTATAATATGATCCATTATTGTAACTGTGTTAAAATAACAGTATTGGAAAATGTTAAATAATATTATAATATGATCCATTATTGTAACTGTGTTAAAATAACAGTATTGGAAAATGTTAAATAATATTATAATATGATCCATTATTGTAACTGTGTTAAAATAACAGTATTGGAAAATTGTTAAATAATATTATAATATGATCCATTATTGTAACTGTGTTAAAATAACAGTATTGGAAAATGTTAAATAATATTATAATATGATCCATTATTGTAACTGTGTTAAAATAACAGTATTGGAAAATGTTAAATAATATTATAATATGATCCATTATTGTAACTGTGTTAAAATAACAGTATTGGAAAATGTTAAATAATATTATAATATGATCCATTATTGTAACTGTGTTAAAATAACAGTATTGGAAAATGTTAAATAATATTATAATATGATCCATTATGTAACTGTGTTAAATAACAGTATTGGAAAATGTTAAATAATATTATAATATGATCCATTATTGGAACTGTGTTAAAATAACAGTATTGGAAAATGTTAAATAACATCGTTTACTGCTTATAAAATTGGTGGTGTAAAATTTTCAAATATAGATACTTCTAAACGAAGCCGGCCGTGTTGGCGATGATAGTGTCACCTACCTGACAGCGGTCGAAACGAGAATTATAGATGTGCATATGTGGAAAGAATTGTTATTATCGCCTTACTATGATGGTTGTCCAGCGGCTCGCTTTGTTTCCCCGCAGCTGTTATATGTAATTAAACACAAAGATGCCGACAAACGCCACTATAATAATTCCGCATGTTAATCATTGTCGCGCGGCACCCGCTTTTATATAAACGGACAACCATCATAGTGAGGCGATAATAATGTTTGTGCCAAGTCTCGAATGGTGTAGTGGGCTGCACACTAGTCTGGAGAACTAGAGGTCCACGGTTCGATTCCTGGTTCAGACATTAATTTTTCTTTTGACGATATCATTATAATATTATTAGCTAGTAGTACATAAAAATCCAGAGATTCATTATCTACTATTTTGGGACATGGGTGCAATATTCATACATAAACAGTAATCAGCTAATCACAAATTTCACCGATTCTATTTTTTCTTTTTGCGCTGAATTCTTGGATAAATGCACATTTTTTTACATCCTGGTATAATGTTGGTTCCTCATTTTGAACAGTTACCAATTCTTAATGCGTGTTGCTTTATAAATGATGATGAAGTCAGTGAACAGAGGGACACTGTGTGAATAAGTTTCTGACAGATGAAACAGTTAACCGCTTTATTCCTCACAAGGACGCAATTCAACTCTAATCCTGTTTCGTCTCTTCTAATTTACAAGATGAGCGGATGAAGGGAAGAATAAATTGCTTTTAACTTATACATTTTGGTAAATGTTTAGGCCACATTCAAAGATTCTTTGTTGGTCAACATTATCTGGATTATATTAGTAGAAAAATATAACAATTACTTAGGCTTTAACGTATTTTACTGTCAAAGTAATGATATGAACTTAAAATTAAACAAATTTCATATGTGCGGATCAGTAATACGAAAAAAAAAACATTAAAAATCAATCGGCCGCGGTGGACTAGTGGTTATGTTCCTTGCCTCTGGTCGTCCCGAGGGTCGCGGGTTCAAACCCGGACGGGGTCGATGGATTTTTTAGGACGGAATAATCCAAGGAGCAAGTCCTCCGGGAGCGACTTTAAGCCGTGGGTCCCGAGCCTGAAAATTTTCAGGCTCGTAATTTCCCGTCCTAGTACTACCTTGGTTTCCTAGATGTCAGTATGAGGCGGAACGCTAACCACGGACCACTCAAATGACATCTTTACGAAAACAAGTGTAACTAAATTAGTGTGATTCAAATTCTTTCTCTGTAGGGGGAGAGCGCCTAAATCTCTGTAAAGGGAAAACATGGGCTTGCTTACTTACTTACTCACTGGCACTATCGAACCCATAGATTCATGGCCGCGCGGACATAAGCTCTCCATACATCCCTATCCTGAGCTAATGCTTTCCAATCATTCCCTGTATAATCTACTTCCCTCAAATCATAGTTAATGTTATTCTCCCATCTCATTCTTGGTCTACCAACTGGGCGTTTTCCTTCTGGCTTTCCTACAAGAAGTTTCCATGCACGTCTTTCATTCCCCATACGCGTAACATGTCCTCCCCATGAGCTTACAATAAAAAAAATCACACAATTAAAATTCTATTAAATAATGTCAGTGCCTATGTTAACATTCTATTCTATAAGTATTCTGCCCAAGGGCAGGTCTTTCACTGCAAATCAAGGAATCTGTTCATTATTTGCTATATTCAATGTATTTGTTGGGTACGTCGCTGTGGCGTAGTCGGTAGAGTCCCTACCTTCCACTCCGGCGACCCGGGTTCGATTCCCGGCGGGGTAAGGGATTTTTAAAATCTTAACCTTGGGACTGGGTGTATGTCGGGTCCAAGGTGTACCCAGAGGGTTTAATTCCTCTAAAAATTGTATTTGTTGGTGAAAAATAATGAACTAAGCTGTTCAGAAAAAAAAATCTGATAAAGATAAATCGATAAAAGCGAGGTGAAACACGACTGGCATTGGTTGTAAAACAAAATACTGTTATAATCATTATTATGAAAATTATTTATCTTGCAAGTACGAACTTTTTGATTGGAAGTCAACGTGATTGGTCATTGACTACCATTTGGGGCATGAGTTAAATAGTCAATGAAAAACTTTTTTTAAAAAATTATACCAACTTAAAAATTAATAGAGGATTTTCCACTAGATACAGCTCAATGTCAGGACCTCCTCCGAGACAATTCTTCTTCTTCTTCTTCTTCACTTCACGGGCTTGGCATAAATTACCTGTTCCGCCTCACAGTTGTTCTGTCCATCCTTTGACTAGCCTTCCTACATTCCTTGAACCTCTTGGCTTGTAGTTGAATGCTGCTCTTAGTAATCTTGTTACATTCATTCTTTCCACACCTCCGAGACAATACAAATGAAACAAACCATTCACACATACATTCATACTAAACTTCGTAAACTATTAATTCTCTGTAAACCTTTCGGGACTAGTCCCATCATCAGCAGAAGGAACAGGAGATACATCTTTATCTGTGCATCTCACATGCATATCTGTGCATATTTGTGTATTCACTCCTATTTGTGATTATTGCTCCTAGGTATTTGATTTCAGCCACTTCTTCAAAATTTCCCTCATTTGTCATTAGCTGTCCATTTCCTTTATATAATGTATTTCTATGTGTGACCATAGCAAATTTTCTTAAATAAAACATTGCATAACTTTAGTAGTAACGTGGAAATATTATCCTTCAACTTCTCTCTCTCTCTCTCTCTCTCTCTCTCTCTCTCTCTCTCTCTCTCTCTCTATATATATATATATATATATATATATATATGACATGATAAGAAAAATAAATGCTCGGACGGGACTTGAACCCGGACCTCTGGATTTATGTCCCAGTGCGCTACCGATTACGCTACCGAGCAAGTTTAGTACAAACATTCATTTTTCTTATATACGTATATTCTCATTATTACTAGATATTCTACTAATATACATCTAGTAATAATGAGAATATATAAGAAGAAAATGAATGTTTGTACTAGACTTGCTCGGTAGCGTAATCGGTAGCGCAGTGCGATATAAATCCAGAGGTCCGGGTTCAAGTCCCGTCCGAGCATTTATTTTTCTTATGATGTCATATTAAGCTTGCATTGCTCAATGTCAAAAATTTAATTATAGCATGTAGCTATATATCCCCACCGCTGTGGTCTCGAGGTAGCGTGCTGCCTTGTCACGCAGCGGGCCCGGGTTCGATCCCCGGTCGGGACAGGCTCCTGGATGAAGTTTTATTCGGGAGTTTTCCTCACCTGTAAGATAAATGTCAGGAAGCTTAGGGTCCAACGGTCCCCGAAAATCACTCGGCCTTCATCATCATCCTTACCATTATCATCATCCGTCATCGGTGTGGAAAACAACGGGAAACTACCACACCTATAATTCCCTTGTAAAGTGATCGTCTACCTCTGTGATTAACACATGTGGATGTGAGGCCAGCAGCCGGCTGGTAGGCCAAGGGCCTTCTAGACCTGTCGCACTTAGCGTCTTTAAAGTGCAAAGCATAACATGAAAATGCTGTGATTGCAGTAAAAGACTTGCCCTGTGCTGAATTACTATGGATGGATATACACACAGGCTATAAGTTATATGAAATGATGGATGTGATGTTGGAGGAAAGTAGAGACAGTATGTGTAACATTGTATTGTGTCACAAAGCGTTAAATGTGCATCAAGTGTGAATAAATGCTTCAAGGACGTCTAGCAATTAGATTCAATGCACGGTCTAAGCCACACACCTTCGTGATTTACAAGGTTCTTCCTCCTTATTCATTAATGTCCTTAACCCTTCCTTCCAAAACTTGCTTCATCTCGTTCTGGGTGCGACAATTCTATTTTTGAAAGTTGTCTCACCTGTCACGCGCATTTCCAAACACTAGATTACACTCTTCAGCTCCGCTCTTATTTATAACTCTTCTAATTACCATTAATAGGCCTATATGCCTAACGCAAATTTGAATAACCGTACTGAAGGTATATTTCTCGCGCTCTCTGAACAGTAAAATCATACAGCATAAATGTAAGTTTGTAATTTAAATAGATTTCAATTCAAGACAGCGAATTTATTCAAGCGTACGGTAGCGTTTGAGATTCGTATTCCGGAGGTTCCGCGTTCAAATCCCAGTGTCCATGAATTTAACAGTCTTCTTCCTTAGTCATTAGGGCAAATACGGGATGATAATTTTATTACCAATAGGCTCTATCCATTTTATAGTAATAATAATAATAATAATAATAATGATAATAATAATAATGATAATAATAATAATATATATGTTTTGAAATGGAAACCTGAGGGAAGAAGAGGCAGAGGAAGACCTAAAACCTCCTGGAGTCACGGAATATACTTATAGGCCTACATGAAGGAGAAACATCTACAACCAGGAGATTGGATGGACCGACAAAATTCGCTATTGGGAAACGGACGATGTCAAAAACATTAACCAACCGATGATCTATCTATCTATAATAATACTAATAATAATAATAATAATAATAATAATAATAATAATAATAATAATAATAATAATAATAATAATAATAATAATAATAATAATAATAATAATAATAATAATAATAATAATAATATGAAAATTCCACAATACAGTGTTTTTCCTTCAATCCAAAGTGATTTGTCGCCAGAGGTTCCTGTCTAAAGCATCTTCTTCCCTCAAATATCTAGCTTCCATACTTATCCCCACTCCATATATCCAATAATAATGATGATGATAAAATATATATAATAATAATAATAATAATAATAATAATAATAATAATAATAATAATATGAAAATTCCACAATACAGTGTTTTTCCTTCAATCCAAAGTGATTTGTCGCCAGAGGTTCCTGTCTAAAGCATCTTCTTCCCTCAAATATCTAGCTTCCATACTTATCCCCACTCCATATATCCAATAATAATGATGATGATAATAATAATAATAATAATAATAATAATAATAATAATAATAATATTTCATTAGGAATATTCCACAATACAGTGTTGAAATGAAATTCCTCAGACCAATAGCATGATATCAAAGAACAGACAAAAAAAAACACACACACACACAGAAATAAGACTAAGAGGAATTAAACACAACAATAATGAAATCCAGAACAAACTGGAAAGAACACTTAGCAAGGTTGACTGAGAATAGAATACCAAAAGCAGCATACAACTATTCACACGAGGAAGAAGAAGTTTGGGAAGACCAAAGAAAATATGGAAATAGCAGCACCGGTGTGGAAAGCAACCGGAAGCTACCACACCTACAATTCCCTAGTAAAGCTGCAAGCATAGCATGAAAAACGCTATAATTGCAGTGAAGGACCTGCCTTCAGGCAGAATTACTATGGATGGATGGAATATACGACATTATTGGATAGACCATTCAAACCGGCAACCAAAAGATAATATAGCAAAACATGTACTGTTATATCATTCTCCCAAGTTAAATCTGCACGCGGAAAATTTGCTAGGAATGATCTATTTCTTCCTTCTCTTACCATGTTGTCACATCCTTTCCCTGAATTTTGCTATTTGACAGGGAGAGAAGGCTGGCAAATACATGTTTTTTTAATGATCTGTCACCTACAGTAGTCGACCAAAGTGTAATTTGGCAACCATGTTACTACTGTCCACAGACGAAGTATATTAAAGCAGTAGGTATTTCATACTCAGCACATTATATCACGAGGGATTGTACTATAACTTACCTTCATTTAGACGCTGAGCGGGCGTGTTAGTTCCGAGTATGACGGACACACTTCAAACATTTAATCATCACCCTTACCTCACAGTGAACTACGAAATATTAAAATATAAAGTAACTAAACTGAATAAGAAGAGCAAATTTAATTATCGTAAAACATTAAATATATAACATAAAACTGAATACGCCTGAAATAAACTACATATGTGAGTGGCATCATGGACTGTTTCTAAATTCTCAGGTAGTAAGCCATTGTATCCTTTGCAATTCCGCGTGCCCCCCTTCGTCCTTTGCTTTTATTCCTCTCGTCTGTGGACGGTCCATCCATCCATAGTAATTCTGCCCGAAGGCAGGTCCTTCACTGCAATCATAGCATTTTCATACTATGCTTGCAGCTCTACTAGGGAGTTGTGTAGGTGTGGTAGCTTCCCGTTGCTTTCCACACCGGTGAAGGGTGATGATGGTGATGATGATAATGATAAGTGATGATGATGATGGTCATATGATTTCGGGGACCGTTTGGGCCTTAAAGGTTTCCTGACATTTGTCTTACAGGTGAGGAAAAACCCTCTGTGGACGGTACTGGGGATATTCTGTCCCTCCTCCATCCATAGTAATTCTGCCCGAAGGCAGGTCCTTCACTTGCAATCATAGCATTTTCATGCTATGCTTGCAGATTTACTAAGGAATGTGTAGGTGTGGTAGCTTCCCGTTGCTTTCCACACTGGTGAAGGATGATGGTGGTGGTGATGATGATGATAATGATAAGGATGATGATGATGGCCATATGATTTCGGGGACCGTTTGGGCCTTAACGTTTTCCTGACATTTGTCTTACAGGTGAGGAAAACCCCCGATAAAAAACCTCACCCAGAAAAACTGCCCCGACCGGGGATCGAACCCGGGCCCGCTGCGTGACAAGGCAGCACACTACCTCGAGACCACAGCTGTGGGCAAGATAGAATATATCCTTCATTAGGAAACGAATGGGGAAGTTAAAGAGGCAGACCTAGAGAACGTTGGACAGATGGAATGAGAAGAAGTATTGAAGCTAGAGGTTTGAGGGAAGAAGATACGAATGGAGGAAGTGGAAGAGGCAGACCTATGGAACGCTGGATAGATGGAATGAGGAGAAGTATGGAAGCTAGAGGTTTGAGGGAAGAAGATGCTTTAAACAGAAACGACTGGCGACAAATCACTTTGGGTTGAAGGAGAAAAATTGTGAAATATTCCTATTAAAAATAAGTTAGTTATTCTGAAAGAGGTTATCTTAAATATGATGATGATGATAGTAATTCTGCCCGAAGGCAGGTCCTTCACTGCATTCATAGTATTTTCATACTATGCTTGCAGCTTTACTAGGGAATTGTAGGTGTGGTAGCTTCCCGTTGCTTTCCACACCGGTGAAGGATGATGATGATAATGATAAAGGTGATGATGATGCTGATGATGGCCGTATGATTTCGGGGACCGTTTGGGCCTTAAAGTTTTCCTGACATTTGTCTTACAGGTGAGGAAAAACCCTGATAAAAACCTCACCCAGAAAAACTGTCCCGACCGGGATCGAACCCGGGCCCGCTGCGTGACAAGGCAGCACGCTACCTCGAGACCACAGCGGTGGACAAGATAGAATATATCCTTCATTAGAAAACGAATGGAGGAAGTTGAAGAGGCAGACCTAGAGAACGTTGGATAGATGGAATGAGAAGAAGTATGGAAGCTAGAGATTTGAGGGAAGAAGATGCTTTAGTCAAAAACGTCGGGCGACAAATCACTTTGGGTTTTAAAAAGAGAAAAACTGTATTGTGGAATATTCCTATTAAACATATAAGTTATTTATTCTGAAAGTAGGTTTTCTTAAGTATAAATAAGAATTAAGAATAAGCCTAAAAACTAACTCATATACTGTAGAATAAAATAGACGTGGGAATGTGGATCTCGTGAAATTAGCTCTGAGAAAATGTTAATATACTTAAAAAAAATTCTGAGAAGTACCGTACGACATTGTGCAAACAATAATTATTCTAGTAAAAACAATTGACTGGTGCCATTACAGGAGACACTCCCTACACACCAGACACCGCACACAAAAACATTTCTAAATGAGAATACAATTGTGCAGAATTTGTAATAAAAATACACAAGACAGGAGCGTAACTGCAATTGACACAGCAAATAAATCAGTATCAAGAACAAATGATTACGAACAAATGTAGGCTGTAATTTAATTCTACACTGGGTTCAACACACTAGCCCCACTGGAAAACCTAACAAATAATAATAATAATAATAATAATAATAATAATAATAATAATAATAATAATAATAATAATAATAATAATAATAATAATAATAATAATAATAAATCTAATAATAATAATAACAAGAATATGATCGTTATAAAGCATTACTCTTAAAATTCATGGTATACCACCTATGTAGTATACATAGATGGCAGTGATTTTAATTCCCAATCACGTGTTTGTAATACCGGTATGTAATATTACAGTATGGTTATTTTATAAATATTTTATAAATAACAGTATAGTTATTTAGGTTGGCAATAATGGTCGCCATTGCTGTAAGTACGACAAAATGCACTATCGCGCAAAAACTAAAGTTAAACACAGTTTTGCCAAATTAAAACGTATGAACACTACTTACACAACAAAAACAATAATTTCATAAAGTAACCAAATAGTGTATTGTATGTTTTCATGTTATGAGTTTTTACTTAAACAAAGGTAAAGTGTTTCCACTAACAGCCTTAGGAGACCCTTGGGGTAGGAGGGGATTAAGGCTCCCACTTTTTTTTAGACAATAGGTACTTGATGTCAGCCGAGTGGTGAACCCTGCGCGACGGCCGCCTTTACCCCAGAACAAGTGTCTTGTACACATTTCGATTAGAAGTAGAGTCGACCCCAGGGCCATGTTGCCCTGTTTAAAAATTCTGAGTAATGCAATTTCGCCTTCCAGGGGCTCCAATTTAAGAAGTGGGTTACAATTTCACCAATGCCAGAAGAGAATGCCGAAACATACCTTGAAATTTCTCTCAGAGAAGTGTATGATGTACCAAGGCCGTGTCCAAAAAAATATCTGCCTTTTTAACTAAATAAATCGAATCCAGAATCCAGCAATGGCAACCCATTGAACGGAGCAGATGTATATTCCTGAATGAGTTAAGAGCGGAGTGAAGTGAGGCGGGGCGCTGCGCGGACGACGGGTAGTGAGGGTTGTCCAATCTACCAATACTGGAGTTTTATTACTTCCGTATAGTTTAAATGAGAGATTTGGCGCTGGATTTTAGTCCATGTAAACTCAACACTCCCCATTCCGCACTATACCGCCCTCCCCCGCTTACGGATTTTCTATCACTGAGAGCATAGTACAGTGAAAGCTCCTTATTCGCGTTTTAATTATTCGCGGGTTAAAAAATTGCCACACAGTTCCTATATTCGCAGCTAAAAAATTCTTTATTCGCGGATCCAGTCGGTATATTAGAAGGATTATAGTATAGCTAGCTTAACTTGGCAGAGAGATAGAGAGATAATAGAGAGAGATAGAGACAGATAGGGAGATAGAGACAGATAGAGAGATAGAGATAGATGGGGAGATAGAGACAGATAGAGAGATATAGATAGATAGATAGAGATATAGATAGATAGATAGATAGATAGAGAGATAGATAGAGATAGATAAATAGAGAGATAGATAGATAGATAGAAAGAGACAGATAGGGAGATAGAGAGAGACAGGGAGATAGATAGAGAGAGAGAGACAGATAGATAGAGAGAGAGAGACAGATAGATAGAGATAGATATGTAGATATATATATATATATATATATATATATAGAGAGAGAGAGAGAGAGAGAGAGAGATAGAGATGGAGATACAAGGGTAGAATCGTTGACCGCTTAGTCCAGATACAATCTAAAAAAACCCACCCTGTTGTCAATTTCCTCTTCCCCCTATTAACATCTGGCGAAGAAACTCCGACAACACTGGTGCGAGTGAGAGAGGTGAGTACTGTTGTCTCATTCTGCAAATTTCCCGAGAAGTTAAACCAGAGAGACTTTAGTATCCTTTATTAACGCATCGGCAACGTTTTTACTGCAGACTCGTGCCAAGGCAGCTTTTATACTCGGACCAACGGATCTGTGCCCCTGTAGCGCTGGCATCGTTCTTCAAAAAGTACACGTCAGTTCTCAATCCATTCTACCGCGCTCCCCTCCCACTACGTCAAATAGAAGCCACTGTAACTGACCGAGTAGGGACGTTGCCAAACTTCCCCCGGTGTCAGGTTCTTGAATATTGAATAATGTAAGGTTAATTATTACTTCTTCATATTTAAGTAGGTCTAATGACACTAATTGATTTCTACGATTAATGGATATAATTATAATAGTGGATATCTGTTGGTTAAATGGAAATTACGTTAAGGGAATCTACATATGTTGTTTTTAAAGATAAATGATTCGTCATAAATACTTCTCCTTCGCCTCATTGTCTTATTTGGTTAGATTTGGAACATAATCTTGAAGTCCTAACAAAATTATAAAATTTTAGGTAGGAACACACAATCACATACTCTCCTCCTTTCTCATCCGGGCTAGGGACCGGCTATGGCGAAGTTACTACATGCTACGATTTTATTTACATATTATATAACATACTGATACTATACAGGAATTCTAATTTATGCTTATGAATTAAGCTAATGATAATAATTTACAATTTACATACTATATAACATAACATACTGATACTGAGTTGACAACACTGGACTGTGAGTGCAAATAACCCGCAATAAAGCTCAAAACTGTGAGTAATGGGAGGGGAAAAAAAGTGAAATAGAAAATAGAGACAGGCAAGAATGCAGGGAGGGAAATGATTTACCGATGGAGGAACGGAATTATTATTTAGTTCGCATTTATTACGGGGGCACAGATCCGTTGGTCTAAGAATACAAGGAGCGATTCAAACCAAATGGACAAATTAATATCAAAGTAATATAAGCCTTAATGTCACTAAGCCTAAAGTGCGTTGCACAAGATTAGCCTCAAATGAAATATTTAACTTATCAACTAAACTTATGCTATTCTTAATTATAGCAGTTAAAAACAGCAGATAGTATTTTGGACATGACTTTTGTACATCACAACGCTTTTCTTGAAAAAATTTCAAGGTAAGTTTCGGCATGCAATGGTTGACGGTTCCCTTGTAAGACAACTCGGTAGCATAAAAAAAAAAATAAAAATAAATAAGTTCCTTGTTTACATTTAATTGGTTTCATAAACGTTTAGAGAAAATGGGCGTCGAAGACAATAAATAAGCAAATTAGAGATTGATAAAAACATATATAGAATGACCTTGGTACCGATATAAACACAGTTTAAAAAAGATAATTCTAAGAATTAATGTGTTAAATTAACGTTTAAAAGGACGAAAGAATGTGTAGAAGAGATACAAGTCAACGAAATGAATTATGGGGTGCACGAGCAAGTCGCAAATCACTTTGTGAACATAAAGAGAAATGCACCACGCTAATAAATCTTAATGCTGTGAATGAAAAAGGATGTTAAAAATAAATTGAAGTTTTATAAGCCGGATAATTAGCTGAGGGCGTGATCAAAGTTTGGCAACAATGCAAGCAGAGACATGACTTTATGGTAATGAAAATTTTATTACATACAGCCCTGTTCTGGCGCCAGCTATTACGTACAGAGGTCTAAGGACGTCTCTTTCACAAACACTCGCTCTTTCTCACTAAATCTGCATAACTATGTGTTTATTACATTTATATTGTCATTCATCGTAAAGACTAGACCCTCTGTGTATAACGATTCTCTCTTTATAATGATAATAATAATAAATAATAATACAATACAACAGGTGAACAATTTTCCAGTTATTTACGATGCAATGTATCAAACTGCCAGAAGGAAGATATTAGTATTAAATTTAATTAATTTTATAGAATGTGTGGCACTATTAAACGGACACTGAAAAATAAAACTTTGAGGAGTACACAATTAAAATTTTACAAAATTATGGCAGTGTGGAGTTGCCAGTCTCCCATCGGGCGCCTCTCCAGGTGGTGGATAGGGGAATGCTCACCACATATGGTGGGTACTGGGGAAATAAAATACCCAGGGCGGACCAAAACTAGCGCTGCTGCCTTGCAGTAAGATACTGGACTATCAAAGGCTAGAGGAAGAAATCCTTGAACAAAAATTACCGGTCCTCCAGGTTGGGGGTTGATGTATCGGGCCAACTCCTCGTTCATCATAAAAAGAAAAAATGCTAAAAAACCAAACATCATGCCTCGGAAAAACACTCTAGGACGATTAAAGCTACGAAAAACATGAAAAATGGGGACTTTATATAAACATTGAGAAAACTAAATACCTGTGTATAGGAGAAGAAATGGAAAATATAAATTTCAACAATGGAAAAGAACTAAAACCTAGTATTGAATGCACTTAATTAGGAACAAAATTAGACCATTCAGGCGATAACATAGTGGAAATTAAAAATAGAATCGCACAAACAAGCAATAAATGCTTTAAACTCTGTTTGGTGGAGCAAAAATATTACAAAAAATAGAAAATTACAAACATATCAAACCATAATTCAGAGCATTTTAACATATGGTGCTGAAGTCTGGGAAATGAAAAGAATTTTAAGTACAGAAATGGATGATTTAAGAAGATCAGTTGGAAAATCTAGAATGGATAGAATACGAAATAAAGAAATAAGGGAAATTATGGGTGTACAAGAGGAGCCGGACATCACAGACATTATAGAAAAGAAAAGATTACAGTGGTATGGCCATGTCAAAAGAATGCCAGAACAAAGATTGCCTAAAATTGTTATGGAATGGATCCCAATGGAAAGGAGGAAGAGAGGAAGACCGAAGAAAACTTGGATAGAAGGGGTACAAGCAGCTATGAATATCAGAGGAATGGAGGAAGATCAATGGATGGACAGAGAGGAATGGCGTTTGGTTTCCGGAAGACGGCGGCAGCTGCCATGATACCGGATGATGATGATGATATGGCAGTGCCTGTCTTAACACATGCAAGTGAAAATTGGACTCTTAACTGTTCGGACTGAAGAAAAATAGAAACTGCAGAAATGAAGTTCTTATGTTCAATAGCAGGTGTGACAATTTTGGAGAGAAAAAGAACTGAAGATATTAGAAAATACTTAAATATTTTTAATTTAACAAATATAGAATTGACAATATGAGAAACAACTGGTATGAACATGTTAAAAGAATGCCTACAGATAGAATTCCTTAGCCGCGTTGAAGTACAAACCAATAAATAGGACATACAAGTGTTGGACGCCCATTTACTAGATGGGAAGATTCATTTAATCCCACTTGATGTGAAAACAGGTCAAAAGGCCTAATTTCAAGAAGTAGAAGTAGTAGTAGTAGTAGTAGTAGAAGAAGGAGGAGAAGAAGAAGAAGAAGAAAAAGAACAATGATAAACAATATCCTCAACTCGTGTCCAATTTAGGGTTGGGTCGAAGGATGAGATGAGATGAAGCCCCTTTATATAGAGGTCTATGAATGACAAGGGGCAGATGAATGAAATGGACGAGATGAGTATGGAGAAATAGTGGAATGAAATTGTGGCAGATGAAATCGGGAGAAAACCCCGAGAACAGTCGGCCCAAGCTCCGTTTCATCTACCACGAGACCCATATGGAGTGACCGAGACTCGATCTAGGGACCCCAGCGGTGAGAGCCAAGCGTCTATCCGCTTGCGCAACGGAGCCGCCTTAATAACACTGGTCAACATGATTTTTGTCTCATGGGTACCAATAGTTGTACTTAATGCAGTTTTTTTATCGTGTTTTCAAATATGTATTCGGAATTCCTCCATCACCCACAGTTTTTTTTATTTCAATTTCAATTAATGGATTTAAATAATCATTTTTAATAAACGTTTTTTCGTCCATTTGTCCATTGTAAAATAAAACCAAATAAGCTAACTCGGGAGATTTCAGCTATGGAAAAGAGATATCAAGGCAAATGGAATCCGCTGGCCGATTATTGTTGGACCATCAAGAGGGATGCTCCACAGGCGAAATATAGCAGAAAATCGTCATTTTTTACTTTCTAGGCGAGTCCGGATGTTCGAATATTGTGTAGTTACGAGTGTAGAAAATATTAAAGTGTTTGAAATTAATAATTCCTGTCTCTCGGAAACCTTGCGTGATTGAGAAAAATCGATATCATATTTGAATTCAGGAGAATAAATACTATCAGAATCACATATTTTTCTTTCTGAAACAAAAAAAAGTCTAGTTTTTGTTGTTCAGTGTGATAACAATAATATTTATACATAAAACACTGTCCAACTGGAGCAAAAATTGTTCAGGAAAGGAACAACCAATTGAAGATGGATCAACAGATATAATACAGGCCTACACACCATTATTTGCAAATGAGCAGGTAATAACTGCACAAGGATATGAAGACATGGAGTTTATGTTCAGAACATTATTGGGCGAATACGATAATTGGGGTTTAAAAATGTGGAACATGGAGCAGAAACCGAAGATTTAATATTAGAACCGAAGATTTAATATTAGATGATCGAAAGGGGTATATTAGAGGATGTGAAAAATTTGAGTAATTGGAGGTAAAGTTAGATAAAGAGGATAGACAAGTAAGTGACAATAAGAACAGAATAAATAAAGGTAGAGCAATAACAGAAATGTTAAATAGTGCCCTATGGAACAGACATATAACCAGGAAAAGTAAATTACAAATATATAATTCAATAGTGAGAAGTATTGTCACATATGGAGCTGAAGCATGTAAATACAACAACATTTAGAACAAAAATGTTTGTCCATATAAATGGATTTCTTGAGGAGACCAGCAAGATGATCAAAATTGGAAATAAACAAGAAATAAAGTGATACGAGAAAAATTGAATATTTAATATTCAATAGTAGATTATATAATATATAAGCAGTTAAACTGGCATGTACGACGAATGGAAGACGAAAGGTTACCCAGAAAAACATTGGAATGGTGTCCACCTGGAAGAAGAAAGATAGGTAGACCTCGAAACTGATGGATGCAAGAAATAAGAACTGGAGTGAGAACAAGCGAACTAGAGGACATGGAGTGAATGGATAGGGGCGAGTGGAGAAGGAAAATAAAACTTTAGGCACAGAAAGAAGTGCAATCAAACAAATAAGAGAAGCTATGGGAGGGAAGGGGGCACGCCGTAGCGTAGTGGTTAAGGCACTGAGCTACAAGCCGGAGGGTCGAGGGTTCGAGACCCGGTGGGGTCAGGATTTTTAAACTGACCCAAACCTTCTGGCGGCACTATGGCCCTGGGGTCGACTCAGCCTTTAACTGAAATGAGTACCAGACGCTTGTTCTGGGGTAAAGGCGGCCGTCACGCAGGGCTGACAACCCGGCTGACATCAAGTGCCGATTGTCAAGAAAAAGTGGGAGCCCTAACCTCCTACTACTCCAAGGGCCTCCTGAGGCCTGTAGTGGGATCACTTTTTATGGGAGGGAATAGAAACAATTGTGATAAAATACATAAGCGACAATTGAAAGTGGCATAGGTTCACAGGTAGGATAGAAATCACAAGATGGCTAAAGAAGATCTCGAAATGGGTACCACTAGAGAGAAAGAGATGGGAAGACGTAAATGGAGATGGAAGAATGATATCCTGAAAGCCATAAAACCAATGGGATTGAAGAAAAAAAAAAAGGACTGCTTAGACAGAAGGAAAATAAAATTGGGAATAGAGAAACGACAACACCAGTTGTAACAATCTGTAGAATAATATTAGTTGTATGGATAATAATAATAATTATTATTATTATTAACTAGCTAACTCACTGGCACTTATGGAATCCATGGGTTCATGGCCTCGCACACATAATCTTATTAAATAATATTAACATAAATGCATCTGAAAAAATAAATTGCCTACCTAACGAATATCTTAAGTTTATCTTATTGAATGAAGATCTACATCTGTACATACCGAGGTATGAGTTAAAGAAGAAATGGGAAAGAAAAGAGTCAGGAACAAGTGTTTTTGATCGTGTAAAGCTGTCTTGTAGACGGAGATATGAATGAAGTACGGGACATAGAGGCGGAAGTCGCCGTAACGCACTCTTGAGATGTAAAAAACAAACACGAACTGTAGCTTTCTCGAACATACAAGAGGAAACTTAGCCATTTTTTAATCATGTACAACTCGCCTTATAAAACTCACGACATTTCTGTCATGTCCTTTTTTTTATGTCCATTATGTATTTTCTTAATAGTATGACTTTCTTATTTATTTTATTTATATACAGAATTTTAATGTTTACACATCTTTCTGTGCCTAAAGTTTTATTTTTCTTCTCCACTCGTCTCTCTCCATCCAATCCATGTCCTCCAGTCCTCTTGCTCTCATTCCAGTTCTTATTTCCTGCATCCACGAGTTTCGAGGTCTTCTTCTGCTCCTTCTACTTACTTTCTTATTTATAATAAGTATAATATTTATACGGAATTACAAAAGAATAAAATTAGAACAGTGGAATTTGATTATTTTAGAAGAAGCCTCCAAAAAACAAGACAGGATAAAATAAGAAATGAATTCCTTTGGAGAGAAATGAATGTCACCACATCTGTTGTTAAGAGAATTGAAAATCAAACGCTTAAATGGTATGACCATGTACAAAGAATGGAAAATGAAAAATGGCCAAAAAATATATACCAATAGTCACCCCCTGGAAGAAATAAACGTGGCAGACCAAAATGGAAATGGAAAACCTACGTCAGAACTATAATGGATGATAGGAATTTTGGAAGAGGGAGATTGGAATGATAGAGATAAATGGAGCAAGCCTATAAGTGGGGGAAAGCCGAAGAAGAAGATAATATTTATACTAACTACAAATTCACATGGAACGTTTGAACCTGGAGGTACATGCCTGTGCGGACATAAGCTCTCTATACATCCCTATCCTGAGTTAATGTTTTCCAATGATTTCCTGTAATTCACTTTCCTCAAATGGTAATGTTATTCTCTCATCTTAATCTTGGTTTGCCTACTGCATGCTTCCCTCTTGTTTTTGCTAGAAGTTTTCATGCATTTCTCTCGTTCTCCATTCGTGGCAAGTGCCTTTCCCATTGCGGTCTATGAGACCCTTAGTTTCACATAATGACCACTGTTATATAATTTACTCTATTTACCTGTCTGTTCGTATGTCTTTGGTCCAAAAAAAATCCTAAGCAATTTTTTTTCCAAATATTCGTAATATTTTCTATCTCTTAAAGTAATAGACCATAAGCATATAAGTTGGTATAACTGGAGAAGCCATCATCATCCTTATCATTATCATCATCATCATCATCATCATCCTTCACCGGTGTGGAAAGCAACGGGAAGCTACCACACCTACAATTCCCTAGTAAAACTGCAAAGCATAGCATGAAAAAGCTATGATTGCAGTGAAAGACCTGCCTTCGGGCAGAATTACTATGGATGGATGGAACTGGAAAACATATTTATACAAAAAATTTAATATACATACAACCTATTTGCTTACGATCATAACTTCACCATGTAAAATGAATTAATAATAACAGTAATAATAATAATAATAATAATAATAATAATTATAATTATAATTATAATTATTATTATTATTATTATTATTATTATTATTATTATTATTATTATTATTAAGTACTCTCAGTGAATAATATTTAATAAACGTATTAAATACTAATTTCTTGTGCCAAGTATTTAAATGTGGCGGACCGCATAGGAAACAAAATCACACACGACTGTCTGGTTTATTGTGTAATTGGACACACATTTAAGTTATTACTACTCGTCCGTTTTCTTCTGTTTCATTAATAATAATACTAATAATAATACTACTACTACTACTACTACTACTAATAATAATAATAATAATAATAATAAAATCGATCCAATTGAAGTAGCTTATAGGATACATTGTCAATTAAATGGTTAAGAATCATAATGAAAAAAAAACAAGAAAGGAATACCAAATAGAAATTGAATGGAAGCTGAGAGGTCTACAGGATACAGCCGCATTGCATAGAGAACAATAGAGAAAGAAAATTAAATAGTGAACATTATTTACGTTATATATTATTGTTTTATTGAGGAAAATTAAAGCATTGCAGAAAGTCGTAAATAAAATAAAACATAAAATAACAGGGAAATAAATTAAACGTTAATTAAATAAGCGATACATGAAAATGAAACTGGATAGAATAAACAATGAAGCATTTGAAAACGCTACATTAAGTTGAAACTGTGAAAATGATACGAAGGAGTCGTGAAGAGAAATAATTTAAGAGAGAACGTGGACAAGATTATAATTTTAAAATATCAAAGGAAAAAACGAAAATAATGGCATTGTGGCGAAATGAACATATAATATCAAAAATCATAATAGACAACAAACTTCTGGAACAAGTAACAAATTGTAATTATTTGGGTTGTAATTTTACTGTAAACATAAAAACTGAAAGAGACGTAAATGTGAAACTGCCAAGATTCCAAATATGCGGAACTATACATAAACCATTAAAGAACAAAACAAGAAGAGATACCAGATTGAAGTTTTATAAAACATTGGCAGTTCCTGCATTACTTTATCGAGTGAAACTTGGGTAATGACCAAAAAATTACAAAGTAGAATACAAAGTGTAGAAATGAACTTGCTTAGAAGAACAAAAGGCTACAAAAAGGATTGATCGGTTAAAGAATGAAGATATAAGAACAGAGTTAAATATATATCCATTACTTACTTACTTACTCACTGGCACTATCGAACCCGTAGGTTCATGCCCGCGCGGACATAAGCTCTCCATACATCCCTATCCTGAGATAATGCTTTCCAATAATTCCCTGTATAATCTACTTCCCCCAAATCATAGTTAATGTTATTCTCCCACCTCATTCTTGGTCTACCAACTGGGCGTTTTTCCTCTGGTTTTCCTACAAGAGGCTTCCATGCATGTCTTTCATTCCACATACGTGCCACATGTCCTGCCCATCGCAGTCTACGAGACTTAACTGTTCTTATTATATCTGGCTTCCTATAATATATATCCATTAAATGATAAAACCAAAGGATATAGAGAAAAATGGTTTAGACATGTAGAAAAAAATGAACGTAACAAGATTACCAAAAGTAGCATTTAACTACAAACCAAGAGGTTCAAGGAATGTAGGAAGGCGTGAATAGATGGACAGAACAACTGTGAGGCGGAACAGGCATTTTGCCTAGCCCGTGAAGTGAAGAAGAATGAAAAGAAGGAGAAGAAGAAGAAAAACATTGATTATCGTGAGAAAAAATATGTGTAGAATAGGACCTGAAGGAGAATCTTTATAGTTTTTTATGTTCCTGCTAGAAAGTAAAGGAGGGAAATGTGACGATGTATTCCAAAGTTGAGAAGCGTTAGATCATGAGTTTCTAAGCACTATACCAGACGTTGGTTGGGCTATATTATTCATTAAGATGTCAATTAATTAATAATATCCTTTACTATGTGGTCACATGAATAAAGACTCGACCGCCAATTAGCGCAGTGGAGAGCCCTGTCACTCCATGCGTTGACGACATAACATGACTCAATCCGCGTTCTTCATTACATCATTTACTCAGATTCTTTCTGTTTTTAAAAACCTATCCATTACATACTCGTGCATGCCTCTTTTACACTCTAATTGTTCATGGTTATAAATAAAGTTAGCGGAGAATAACGTTCTTAGGAAACATATTGGACCAAAAAGAAATGAACAGACAGGTGAATGATCCTCATCAAAACAAAAACATGTGACCTGATCGCTTTTCATTTTTTTGTTTTTCCTCTTTTCGTTTACACTGTTTTTCTCCTTGTTTTTAACTTTTTGTTAACTTTCTGTTATTCTCACATATAGACACAAGAACAAGACACACACCCAGATCCAAGGTCGAGATTAAAAATCCCCTACCCCGCCGGGAATCGAACCCGGGTCGCCGGAGTGGAAGTAGGGACTCTACCGACTACGCCACGGCGACGAACCTTTTAAAACATTGTTGATGGATTCGAACCTAGCTTTCATACATAGTTCATCTTCTTATAAGTGGCTACTCGAACGTCTCATAGGTTATGGACACCGACGAACGTTGTAGAAGCAATATGTACGCGAAAAAGTAGTTCCCTTCATCATCATTTATCATCATCATCATCATCAACAATCACGGATTAAGCCCATGTGGCTTGTTCCGGTCTCATAGATTCTCATTGAAAAAGTTGAATCTATCTCTTTTTCGGTCTACCAATATTCCTGTTTCCTCTTGGTTTGTGATTAAGTATAATTTTTGGAATCCGATCATCTTTCATTCTTTGAACATGTTCTTTCCAGTAGTTTTTTCTAGATTCTTTTTATTTTATCTAAAAGTTTAAAAATATTCAGCTCATTTCTAATATCTTCACTTCTTCTTTTATCTAGAAGTGTGCAGCCAGCTACACGTCTCAGAAATATAATTTCAGCTGCTTCTATGATATTTCTCTTCTCTTTTAGTTAAAACCCAAAATTCACTACCATACAATAGTAAGGGGACTGCCACTGCTTTATAAAATTTTAGTTTTGTTTCCATTCCTGTGTTTTTAAATATTCTTTTAATTGTGCCACATATATCATTATATTTATTAAGTTTGTTCATTTCATTTTTTAAAATAGGAGATTTCATAACCCAGGTATTTAAAATGGTTCATTTGTTCAATGGGTTTCCCCTCCAGAATTATTTTAGCTCTCACGGTATCTGGTCCCTTAAAAGCTAAGATTTTCGTTTTACTTACTGATATTTTCAAATTATAATTCTGTATAACATTATTTAATTGAAAGAGTGATTTCTGCAGACCATCTTCTGAGCTAGATATTAGAACTTGGTCGTCTGCAAAAAGTAAGGTTAGTTCCCTTTATACAATTAAAAATGTGTCCTCTGAATAAACTCGTTATTTTTCATGAATGAAAATAATAATATTCGAAACATAGAACATTTTCTAAAATATACCTAAACAATAATTACAACTTAAAATAGTTTATAACTAGGGCTGAAAAAAAAATTGGTTATAGGCTAAGCTGCATCGTACTTAGCTATGTTTACAAACTGCACGTTGACACGAGCTACTCGGGACACGCGCTACTTTGTGTAGGAATGGACACGTCTTTGTACAATTTTTGTTTCGGCATTCTGATACAACCACACGTCACGTAAACAGGTCTATTACTGAGGAGAGTCCAACATACACACTCTCCGCTCCGAGCAGGCAGTGAAGACGCTCGACAATGACACGCATTTTGTAAACAATGTGTATAGAAATTAGTTACTATCCTGATACCGCTACTTTTTTTCAGCCGTACTTATTACAGAGTGATTCAGAAATATGGCTATACGTTTGATCGCATTTTGTGACGAAAATAATATTATTATTAGAGGAAATATGATGTTATCATTGGAAAGGAAATCCTTCAAATTACAACAATAGAACAAAACCAAACAAATCACTGCTCACGTGCAGCTTGGCCGGTTGATTTTTGTGGGCCAGCGTCGAACGCCTCCACAATTCTCTTCGTTGTTTCTGCATCCGTGTTAATGCGAGGCCTTCCAGGAGGTTTGATTTTCTGCAGCCTTCCCGTTTCCAGCAGTCGTTTTCTCCACTTCCCCACAGTCGACGGCTGCAATGCTACGTCAAACTCACGTCTTGCCCATCTTGCGGCCTCACGACCATTAGCATACGTTATTGCCCATGCAACAATTGTAATTTTCTGTTGCATACTCAACGCCATTTTGACTAATGACGTAAGTTCTACACTGTTTTGTTTTATTCCATTGTTGTAATTTGAAAAATTGCCTTTCCAACGGTAATTTCATATTTCCTGTAATGGTAATATTTTCATCACACAACGCGATCAAACGTATAGCCATATTTATGATTCACCCCGTACATATGGGTGATGCATTTGAGTCATGCTTCAGTCGATTCTAATGAAAAAAATGACTGAAAATATCGAGTCTTCTGTTGCTGTGTCGTCGTATATCTGTCAAAAGTGATAGTAATTGTGGCGCGAATGGCGGAAGGATACAATTGGTGTGTGTTAATGTTAATATCACTCTAAGAGCGGATAATGTATACACAACAGTGAACTAACCTGATCTTTATAGCAAACCAAATATAATAAGAAAAGTCAGACTGTCTCGTAGACTGCGATGGACAGGACATGTGGCACGAATGGGGAATGAAAGAGGAGCATGGAAGCTTTCCAGAATTAAGCCTTTGTTTAATTCTTCTCTGCATCTCATTCCTATTTGAATTTCATAAACGCAGATATATTAAAATAAAAAAAAATTAAAAAAAGGAAATCTATGTGCCATGTGCCTGTACTATTTCATTAAAACCAGTCAGAAGTGGACTATTGCGCTGACTATTTAACTCATGCCCCAAATGGGATTCAATGACCAATCACATTTAAACGATTTTCGAATTACAACCAATCACAGTCGTGGTTCACCTCGAATTCATCAAACAAGTTCATCATATTAAAGAAAGCTCCTCCTTTTTAACAATCTGAATAGGTCATAGCATTATTTTGCAGTGACCGACTCTCCAAGAAATACGGCTACCTGATTGCATCCTATAGAGCACGAATGTCAGCTGATGGCGCTTGCGGAAGATGATATAAAAACATTTGTAGCAATTGAGTATACCACAAAAAAAAACACTGTTTGCACTTTCTTAAACAAATTATTTCCCACGAAATAACGTTGCAGAAAAATATAATTGACATATTTAAATCATAGGACATCAGAAATTAATTAATACCTATAAGGTTGGTTATAAATTTCTCCACTAGGGTGCATTCTTACAAAATTGCGATCCTTTGGCAATAAATAATATGTTCTGGTTACAGTGATGAACAAGTGTAACAATCGTTTCTCATTTGTTTTCAAACATCCCTTCTCATTTGTTTTCAAACATTGCCGTTTACATTAAATAAATAAATATTTTAAAATAACTATATTTAAATAATTGTTAGTGAATAAACAGCTTAATTTTATTCGTTAAATAGTCCTAACAAATGCCACTCTTTATTTCCAAATTCTCTAGATAAATTTATCGATAATTTGGAAATCACTCGTGGCATTACTTACGATAAAGTTCACAATAGAGGACACATGGCTTTAGTTTCTCTCTAAAGGAATTCATACGGGCGATTCTTACGTCCTGAACAAAATTTGACTCCTGCAGATTTGATCTATGAACCTCTATAGGCGAGTATGGATAGTCATTGAATCTGGATATCGAGCGAACAGAACAATATTTGTGGACAGGGGGATTCGTACCCAGAGCCTCTCGAGTAAGAGTCTGGCGTTTTACCTCGCTCGGTCAGTGCCTTTTCATTGAAGCAAATTAAATTGTATGTTTGGTAGAAAACACATTGTAATTGTTTGCCATTGAAATGTTGAATGTAAACAGATGGCGCCGGAGCCAGGTTGCTAAACTTTACATCTCTACAGTTCATCTATAGATCAAGTACATCTTTAGAAAAATACTCTTGGTTCGTCCACGTAACGGTTGTTAACTTACAGCAACAAACATAATTACTTCATTCTAAGTGAGAAAAAATAACTTGTAAATTCTTGGATAAACTAACTTTATAAAAACAAAATTTCAGTTCAAAATAAATTAATATATTTGTCCATTACATATTTTGTTTATTCATTGAGAATTTTCCTCATCATTGAGTTTTTTTCTCTAACCAGTCTAGTAATTAACACGAGTTTTAAAAAATACATAAATGACTTCAAGCTTATAGATTGTCAGTTCGTATAGTCTGACCAACGGATCTGTGCCCCCGTAAGATATGCGAACTAAACATTAATCCCTTTTCTGCCTCGGTAAATCATTTCCCTCCTTGCATTCCCATCTCTCTCTTTTCTTTCGCCCCTCTCACTACTAACAATTTTTTAGCCTTCTTGCGGAACATATTATTTGCATTTGCAGTCCAGTGTTGTCAACTCAGCATGGAAACTGTGCACGGAGTGGTGAAATAAATATTACTAAGCAAATAATAAAAGTCAATCAGCGTCATTAGACCTACTTAAATATGAAGAAGTAATAATAGCGAGCAACAAAAAAGAAACTTTTTTTTTGTCTCAGAAAGAAAAATATGCCAAATATATAGTACTTTTTCTCCTGAATTCAAATATATTAAAACAGAATATATGGTAATCGGAGCAAATTCAGAAGACCTTCAAATAAATAATATGATAATTAAATGTGTTGAAGAATTTAAATATCTTGGATCTATTAGATAAATCTGGTACTTGTGAAAAAAATATTATTAACAGAGTGAATTGTGCAAGGAAGGCGATTAGAGATTATACATACAATAACAGAAAATATAATTGCATATAGATCAGAAAGCTGGACAATAAATGAAGGATGCAGAAAAGAATCTTGGCGACAGAAATGGATGGATTGCGGAGAAGTATGAGAATATCCAGGCTACAACATATTCGAAATACATATATCAGACAAGAAATGGATTCACAAGAAACTGTTATCGATAGGATAACAAAGAGAGCTCTACAGTGGTATGGACATGTACAACG
This sequence comes from Diploptera punctata, assembly GCA_030220185.1. Classification (NCBI taxonomy): domain Eukaryota; kingdom Metazoa; phylum Arthropoda; class Insecta; order Blattodea; family Blaberidae; genus Diploptera; species Diploptera punctata. The sequence continues at coordinate 3,046,145 of JASPKZ010006852.1, forward strand.
GATGTCGGAAGACCAGTGGCCTAAACAGGTGTTGGATTGGATGGTACCAGGCAGAAGGAAGAGGGGGAGAAGTAGAAGAGCATGGTATGAGGGAATATATGATGCCATGATGAAGAGGGGTATGGAAGATGGACAATGGGAAGATAGGAATCTCTGGAAAGCAGGAATCAAAGGCAAACTGGTGTAAAGTGGAAAGCCAGTATTAAGTAAGTAATTCAAATATGATATCGGGTTTTCTCCATCACGCAAGGTTTCCGAGAAACAGGAATTTATAATTTCAAACACTTCAATATTTTCTACATTCGAACATTCGGACCCACCTAGAAAGTAAGAAATGACGATTTTCTGCTATATTTCGCCAATGGAGCATCCCTCTTGATGGTACAACAATAATCGGCCAGCATATTAGGATTCCATTTGCCTTGATATCTCTTTTCCATAGCTGAAATCTCCTGAGTTAGCTCATTTGGTTTTATTTTACAATGGGCAAATGGACGAAAAAACGTTTATTAAAAAATAATTATTTAAATCCATTAATTGAAATTGAAATAAAAAAAACTGTGGGTGAGAAATTCCGAACACATATTTGAAAACGCGATAAAAACTGCAGTACAAGTATTGGTACTCATGAGACAAAAATCACGTTGACCAGTGTAATTAACCTTACATTATTCAATATTCAAGATCCAGGACACTGTTTGGGAGAAGTTTGGCAACATCCCTACTCGGAAAGTTATCCTGGCTGCTGTTCGATGTGGTGGTGGGAGAAGTACGTGGAATGGTGTGAGTACAGGCGTGAACTGTTGTAAAAACGACTGCAGTGCTAAAGGGGAACAGATCCGTTGGTCCTTCAATAATACTCACTCACATATTTCCCTTAATTAAAAGTTCTCCATCGTTCTCTCTCCTCTGTGTCTTCATCCGTTACACGAAATTTTCTCACTGAATGTTGAATGTTATTCTTCCAGGTTGTTCTTGGCTTTCCTTTTCTGCTCCTTCTTTCAATTTTCCACGTATGGACGGCCTTTGGCAGTCTTCCATCCTGCATTCTTCTTACGTGTTCAAATCATATTAGCCTTCTGTGTTCAATCTCATCCAATATACTTCTTTCTGCATTCATTTATTTTCTAATTTCTGCATTTCTAATTCTTTCCAGTCGAGATTTTCTGGCAGCTCTTCTCCAAATATCAATTTATACTGCATTCATTTTGTTGGCATGTTGTTGCATAATTGTCCAAACTTCCTATTCACATAACATTATATTTTCTAGTGTGGATTTATATATTAGTTGTTTTGTTCTGTTAATGAAGTTTTTACTCCATAATATAAAGTTTAACATTCCTATGGGTTTTCTTCCATTACTGATCCTTTTTTTTTTCTATTTCTTTATTTAACGTTCCAACTTTCTCTATAATTGATCCCTAACTATCAGAAACTATCGCTCTTCTTTTTTTTACCCCAACAATATACAATTAATCTGGGTCATTTGTTAAATACTTCATTTTTTATTAATTAAATAAAAATAAAACGTAGTTTTATTTGATTTTCATATTTATTATATAATTCAGTGACAGCTGTTTCGGTACACTGTACCTTCTTCAGACATGTTAACAAATTATGAATTGTGTTCCAACTGATCTAAGAAACAATATAACAATATTTATTTAAATTTTTTAATTTAACAAAGGGGATTCATTCAAATCAAGTTGCGAATTTAACAGTTTGTTACTACTTTTAAATTTATTTATTTCTACAGCCTCCAAAAGATCTAACTTCTTACCCTTATCACAAACATGTAAAATTTCAAAATTTGTGTCGAAACAATGATTAAATTGGAATAGGTGGTTAGCATATTTTGAATATTCTAAGTTTCTGTTATATGCGCTGCTACGCCTAAATAAATAAAAATTAATGTGCTTTTAAGTTTAGTTGAATAAGCAAAAGGAAAAATAATTATAAATTTATATTTATTTTGATACCCCGTGCTGATTACCCGGCGTAGTCGGGAATCTACTTATCCCGATCTTCTTGACATAAATGAACTGAAATACGAAAATTGACATGTGTTATGTTTAGTTAAATAAGCAGAACGAAGAATTTATATCGTAATTATTTTTAGATACCCCGTGCTGTTCGCCCCGCGTTGTCCGGGAATCTACTCATCCCGATCTTCTTGGCATAAATGAGCTGAAAGACAAAAATTAATGTACTTCTTATGATTAGTCGAATAAGTGAAATGAAAAATAATTATAAATGTATATCGTAATTATTTTAAGATTACCCGTGCTGATTACTCGATGTTGCCCGGGAATCTACTTATCTCGATCTTCTTGGCATAAATGACCTAAAATACAAAATTCCTTATTGTGAGTTATCCGTAAAAGAATACCCGCCATGTGCTGCTATGCTTGCACAGCAATTTACATACTTGTCTCGATCTTCTTGGCTTCAATGAAAGACAAAAATGGTTATTGTGAGTTATCCGTATGAGATAAACATATGCTGTCGCGGACATCATTGTACAGCTTTTTGAGATATTCAATATTCAATTCTGTGTACATTAATCTTGTGTATTTGTTATGGTCTAGGCAGCGTAAGCCATTTAAGCGTCCAAAGAGCTACTTTTTTTCACGTTTTCCACTACAAAGGGCGATTTTTAATGGTGTAGGAGTTGAGTATCACAACTGTCTTATAGCCTATGTTCATTCCAGGAATCTCCTGAACAATTTGCAAAAAGTCCGATCACAATCGGATCAACGGTATGGCCGCACATAAAGTACTAACAAACAAACATTCATTTTTATATATTAGATATATAGCTTTGTTTATTTTATTATTATTACTATTTTTAAAATATTAATACATGTTCAGTCTTCCTCAATTATAATGGAATTTTGTCTAAAGAATTTCGTTATTTAGTTAAAATCAGACCTTTAAAAACACGTTTCATTTTCGGCACGTCATTTGATACTGATGTTGGCATATAAATTGTATAATGTTTTGACACAGACTTTCAAGGCCGGAGTTGCTATGATGATCTTGAAGAAGATTTTCGGGCTGTAGGCCGTGGTCGTGAGGCTTGTAGTTCTCTGAACACGGCCTACAGCCCGAAATCTTCTTCAAGATCATCATTGTATAATGTTTATGCGCCAACATAAGTACTGAATGACATGCTGAAGATGAAACATGTTTTGAAAGGCCTACATGATTTTAATTAATTAACAAAATTCTTTAAATAAAAATATATTATAATTGAAGATGACTCATATAAAAGGGGCACTTACATTAATATTTAAAAAATATGTACCTTAAATGCGATAATGAATTTTTAGAAATATTGATTATTATATAATCAATTGAGTTGGTGTTTACTTGATGAAAATCCATATGTATTAATTAAATAAAAATAAAACGTAGTTTTATTTGATTTTCATATTTATTATATAATTCAGTGACAGCTGTTTCGGTACACTGTACAAAAAAAATTAAATAAATATTATTGTATTGTTGCTTAGATCAGTTGGAACACAATTCATAATTTGTTAACATGTCTGAAGAAGGTACAGTGTACCGAAACAGCTGTCACTGAATTATATAATAAATATGAAAATCAAATAAAACTACGTTTTATTTTTATTTAATTAATTGATTATTATTAATACTAGTATTGCGTGCTATTATGCATTAAGGGACTCCTGTCGTCTCAACTCCTTTCAAAAAAGTTAAACTCAAAATATATAAAACTGTTATTCTCCCAGTCATATTATGTGGATGCGAAACACGGACTCTTACTTTAAGGGAGGAAACAAGCTTACGGGTATTTGAGAATAAAGTTCTCAGAAAAAATGTTGGGCCAATAAGAGATGAACAGACAGGTGAATGGAGAAAGCTACATAATAGTGAGCTGCATGATATGTCTAGGAAGCCAGATATAATAAGAACAGTTAAGTCTTGTAGACTGCGACGGGCAGGACATGTGGCACTTATGGGGGATGAAAGAGGTGGATGGAAGCTTCTTGTAGGAAAACCAGAGGGAAAATGCCCAGTTGGTAGACCAAGAATGAGGTGGGAGAATAACATTATCCATGATTAGAAGGAAGTAATTATAAAATGGAAAACATTAGCTCAGGATAGGGATGTATTGAGAGCTTATGTACGCGTGGCTATGAACCTATGGATTTGATAGAACCAGTGAGTTATTGTATAGCTGGTTTAACCTAGCAGAGAGAGATAGATAGATAGATAGAGAGAGAGAGAGAGAGAGAGAGAGAGAGAGAGAGAGGGGGGAGAGGAGAGAGATGGAGATACAAGGATAGATCGTTGACCGTTTTAGTCCGATACAAAAGAAAGAACCCACCCGATTGTCAGTTTTCCTCTCCCCCCTTTCCCCTATTAACATCATGTGAACAAAATACCGTCAACACTGGTGCGAGTGAGAGAGGAGAGTACAGTTGTCTCATTCTACAAATTTGTCGTCAAGTTAAACCAGAGAGACTATAGTTAATATTAATTTTAATTATATTTTTGACGTTACAACTAGGATCTGCATATTATTGTCAGTTTGACCAAGTTTCCGTGTATTATCTAATATTATACGTAGCCGAGTGGTTAAGGCAAGATGCCTTGGCGCAGAGCTACGGGACTTGCGCTGGTTCGAGTCTCCATGGGGGAAGACATTCTATCATGGTATTTCGGCCAGTATGGGACTGGTGTCCACCCAGCATCGTGAGGCATTTGGGTAGCTATAATAAATAGCAGTTCCAGGTTGAGAAAACCAGCTATAACGGCTGGGGGCACGACATGCTGACCACGTCACCCCTACACTGGCTGGATGATCATCTACCTCTGTGATTGACACATGTGGATGTGACGTCAGCAGCCGGCTGATAAGCTAAGGGCCTTCTAGGCCTGTCGCACCATGGAATCAAATTGGAATATTCATTGCGATTGTTGTATTTTATTATAACAGATGTTTGTCCTGGTTGAGTGGAAGAGAAGACAAACGACCAACTCAATCAGGCTACATAAATAAGTAAGTAAATAAATAAATAAATAAAATTTAAATACTACTTTGAGGCACTTAACATTAAATATTTTATTAGGTGGTGACTATTTAGTTATAATACAATAGTATATTGCGATACAAGTGAGGTAAGCACTTGCTACTGATCGAGAAAAAGTTTGAAAAAATGAGGGGGTTGCGCCGAGTTTTTTTTTTTTTTCAATTTTCGAGATCTGTTACGTGCTTACCTCATGTGTATTGCATACTATTTTTTGGTCGATGTGACTAATTTTTATTAAAATTAGTAATAAATGAATTAAAATATTGGTTGGATGTAAATGACTTCTATGAGAAAGAAACATTTGGTGATCGTTACTATGTAGCTTTTCCGATTGAGGGTCTTTCCACTTTTCAGCGGTTGCCCTTTTACCAGCCCGCTGCTGGCCCTTCACATCCACATGTGTCAATCACAGAGGTAGATGATCAACAGCCAGTGTAGGGGTGACATGTGGTTAGCATGTCGTGCCCCCAGCCGTTATAGCTGGTTCTTCAACCTGGAGCCGCTACTTATTGTAGCTACCCAATTGCCTCACGATGCTGGGTGGGCACCGGTCCCATACTGGCCGAAATACCATGAGAAAATTTCTTCCCCCATGGAGACTCGAACCAGCGCAAGTCCCGTAGCTCTGCGCCAAGGCTTCCTACCTTAACCGCTCGGCTACGGCGCGGGACGCTATGTAGCTTTTAATTTGTTTTATTATAAGCAAGGATTGTTGGCAGTGGAGACATTTTTATATGTAGTACCGTGATTAGAATCTGTTTGATAATTTTATTATGGAAGGAGTCATGTTAGAGAAATTGAAGAAGCCTGGAGAATGGGATGTTCTGCATTAATTCCGGAAAAGTCTAAAGAAAGGTACGAATTAGTGTACAAAACATTCAAGAAATGTTTTATTTTACTTACCGAACGTGTGCTTTTTGAGTCCATATCAGCAATGCGATTTCTTTTGTTTGCATAGCAGCCAGGGTTAGATGTGGGAACGTTGACTTACTTCCAGTAACAACAATATTGGTAAGTATAAGAAATTAATCACATCGACCAAAAACAAATGAAAGCAACCAACCAATTAAAAGAAAATTTGTAAAAATCGCAATATCAAAATGTCGGCACCTTACTGATATACGTACACGAAACTGAAATAAGTAAGGACTGTCAGGTAGATAATTGCGCAATGTAATTGTCAATATAATTCTGCTTATAATAATATTAATAAATTGCACTGCTACAGTTAAATGATCTGCCCTTCTGAATCTACTTGTTTTTAATATAATTTTACAAAACTATTTGTTAAACAATACCAAATTTTCCTAAAAGTGACTGAATGGTAAAATGTTGAAAAAAAGATTTAAAAATACATTTTTTATTTGCTTTTTAATGACTCTGATTCCTTAGGATCATTTTCATGTAACCATTTTTATTGTAGGAGCAAAGTTGATCCCGTGGTGGAAGAGTTTAAATACCCTTGCACGTATGGTTAGTACTGCTACTTAGAATTTTAAATGCGTTTTTTTTTTCGTTTTCCATTTTTTTGACATTTTACAAAACTTAAAATGCTCCTTACGATGCAATTTGTTTGCTATCAAAGTGAAATTTTGTGGTTAGACTCTCCAATAAATGCTAATGCAAATGTGCTATGCAGTTGTCAATTCCCAATTAATTATCATCCCGTTTCCAGTATCTATCCTCAAACCATAACTTAATCACAAGATCACAACATAGTTTCTTACTTAATATACCGCAACATAGGACATCACATCACTCCATGTCATATACCATCTCCACTTCTCGCAACTGGAATTCCCTACCACAAGAAATAAGGGGCTGCCGGACATTGGCATCTTTTAAAAGAAATCTAAATTTATATTTGCTCTAAAATCGACTTCATTATTATCCAGTGTAAGATATATATATATATATATATATTAATTGGTGTTTCCCGTATAATGTATCATATTTATATTATTATTATTATTATTATTATTATTATTATTATTATTATTATTATTATTATCGTATCATTATTGTTATTACCCTATAAAATGTTGTTTGTACATGACATTTACATTGTTACATTTATTGTATCTTTAAGTGTTTATAATTAGTATAGTGTATATCTATATTTGTCGAATATTTGTTTGTATTTGTACTGGTTGAGTGGAAGAGAGGGCCTTATGGCCTTAACTCTGCCAGAATAAATAAAGTATTATTATTATTATTATTATTATTATTATTATTATTATTATTATTATTATTATTATTATTAAGACACATGTGTTCTTTTGAATTGAGATAGAAAAAAATAATAAGAGTGATAAAAATATATTTAAAAATAAGTAGTATCCTCCATTTATGACTATTTTTTGCATAGCTAATGTGTTTAGTGAACTCATGAAGACTCTGAATCTCAAATTTCAACAGAGAATATTTAAAAATGCATCGTAAGGAGCATTTTTTAGGAAATATAAAAACATAGTTTTAAAAAGTCCTATTCTGAAACTATTCTACTTATAAACATCAAACTTCACAGAAACGCTTCTATAAACACATAATGCATCTGATAAAAATTTCAAAACAATCAGATGAAAACTAAAATACATTTGAAATTCACCAATCGGTCCCCTTAATTCAAATAGTTGTATCGACTTACTCCGGGATCGAATACACGAATCTCAAGCACAATTGTGTGTGTATATATATATATATATATATATATATCTGTCTAATGTCCACCGTCTAGGAGGAGGAGGAGGAGGAAGAAGAAGAAGAAGAAGAAGAAAAAGAAGAAAAGTAATTTCTTGTAAACTCATTGAATGTTCCTGCTCTTACTTTCCAAGGACGCCTGCACGTTATGTTACTTGGCGAACTAGTGTGCGATACAGAGAAGTTTTAACAGAATTTTCAGGCGGAACTGCCCAAAACCCTTCGTGGTTATTTACATTAAAAAAAATTAATTGCAGTGTGACTCATCTAGAATCTGACCTCACAAATACCTGCGGCATTTCGGAGTAAAAAGCTCTGCAAAACAATATCTAGGTACAAGAGGTTTATACGCGTAAAGGACATGGCCGCAATAGTAGTACACTGCACTTAAAACAATGTTATTATTATTATTATTATTATTATTATTATTATTATTATTATTATTATTATTATTATTATTTCCATTATAATTACAGTGAAACAGTAAGTAAATTGAGATATAACAAAATTGTAGATTAAGGATATATGTATTATCAATAAGAAGAATCTCAATAAGATCTTTGTTTTCGATCTTAATTATATTATATAATAAGTAGATCTGATAAGTTGAATAGTCTGATAGTGAATTTGATGTCTGCAGGGACGGGGGAGGGGGGTATGAGCGTGCGCGTGTGTATATGTGAGGGTGTATGTGTGTGATTTTTTTTTCTAATTTGTTTTCTAGCAATTTTTTTAAATATTAATGTACAGAATGAGACTTTAGTGCATTTGATGTCTGCAATGAGGGGGGGAGGGGGTATGAGCATTCGCGTGTGTATATGTGTGGGGGTGTGTGGGTGTATGTGTGTGTGTGTTTTCTAATTTGTTTTCTAGCAATTTTTTTAATATTAATATACAGAATGAGACTTTTTTTATTTATTTATACACATGGTCTTTTCATGGATGAGTGTAGATATGTATTATTGTGATATAGTGTAGACATAGATTTTACTTATATGTAGCCTATTATTGTTTTTGATGCAGGTGTATTTGTAGGTATTTGTTTATATTATGATTAGTTTTATTTTTTTTATTCACAGAAAAATAATGCACGTACGGCCAAGCTGGCCCGTGCGCAATGTAAATGCATATGTATTTTGTTTCTTCTGAAAAAAAGGCAATAAATTCCATTATCTAATTTCACTTGCTCCATAGCTGTAGTAAGGTAGGTTGCCTAGTTTTAGTAACAGCACGGGCAATTATGTGGTTCTGTACATTTTGCAGGAGGACCATGAAAGGAGATAATTCACATTCAACAATGTTTGTTTGTAGCTAAATATATTCAGCTCTCTTGGAGCATCTTCTTCCTCTTCTTTTTTTTTCTTCGTAAATTTGACTTACATCACATTTCGAGGACTCTCCTCTCGTTTCATTCAAAGAATCGACGGCTCGTTCTGTATTTTGTGTTGCTGCCAAATCATTGTCGAAATTGATAACATCTTCAATCTCAATTGCAGGTTCCACGTCTTTAATTAGGTCGGCAATGACTGTAATTTCAATAAGTAAAACAAAAGTAATGGCATTTTGTGGAAGAAGTACTCTGCGTGCAAAAATAGTAATTAGAGATGAAATTACTGAACAAGTATCCCACTTTAAATATTTAGGATGTGACATCAGCTATGGGTATGATAAAGATATTGAACACAAAACACATCAGTTTCAAGCTATTTGTGGTACAATAAACAGAACATTGAATAATAAAGCCCATAAACAAACAAAATTAAAATTTTATAAGACAATGGCTGTCCCTGTTCTTTTGTATGGGGGTGAATCTTGGATTACCACTACCAAACAAGAAAGTAAAATCCAAGCAGCCGAGATGAAATTTTTAAGAAGAGTAAAAGGCTGCACTAGAATGGACCAGATAAGAAACGAGGATATTTGTGAAGAACTGCAGATCTACTCCATAAAAGAAAATATATTTAACAACAAGATACAGTGGAAAGAACATGTAGAAAGAATGGAAGAAAGTAGATTACCAAATAAAATCTTCCATTATTTTCCAAGAGGAAGAAGAGATGTCGGACGTCCTCGGAAGAGATGGTCTTAGATCTATTAGTGAAGACGGAACAGGCAACTCTTGCCTAAACCAGGAAGTGAAGAAGAAGAAGATGACTGTAAGCAGGCAAGGAAAATCGAGGGATTCCCCACTGTCACGCAAGGGTATCCCCGCAATACAATGGCAACACAAGAAGGTAAAACAATATAATGTAGAAGCGTCATATGCAGAATTTACACGTGTGGTCATTAATACTGTAATTGGAACGTGCTTAAGAATAATTTTCCGTCTTACTGAGGTAAAAATTAACTGTTGGTACTTCAAAACCATTCCGTACCCTCGTTATGAAAGTTTCTGGCTTATACAGGACGATTTTACATATAAAATCGTACCGTTCTACAGATTTTTTTTCCGTCTCTACAGCTTTCCTTCTTATAAAGGTTCCGGCTAAGACAGGTTTAACTGTATTATTATTATTATTATTATTGTTACTACTACTACTTTTATTATTTTTTAAATTAGGAATTTCTCAACAATACGGTAGTTTTCCTACAACCCATTGTAAATTTTACTCCTCAATACATTCGGTGCTGTGGAGTGGAAACATTCTGAACAAAACAAAAAACTTATTTGCATTTCATTGCTGGAAAGTATGCTATTATATGGTGCGGAAACGTGGACATTAAGAAGAGAGCAAGCACAAACAATTAGTTAGAGAAGTGGACTACTGGAGGATGGCTTCTAGAAATAAAGAAGAGACAAAATTAAGAATACTAAAATCAGAGAAATAATGGATGTTCAAAAGATGTTCTACAAGTTATTAAAGAAAAGAGACTGAAATGAGATGTCAGATGACAGGATAACTAAGAATACTATCTTCTTCTTCTTCACTTCACGGGCTAGGCAAAATGCCTGTTCCGCCTCACAGTTGTTCTGTCCATCTTTTCACTGGCCTTCCTACATTCCTTGAACCTCTTGGCTTGTAGTTAAATGCTGCTTTTGGTAATCTAGTTACGTTCATTTTTTATACATGTCTAAACCATTTTTCTCTATATCCTTTGATTTTATCACTTAATGGATATATATTTAACTCCTCCACCGCTGTGGTCTCGAGGTAGCGTGCTGCCTTGTCACGCAGCGGGCCCGGGTTCGATCCCCGGTCGGGGCAGTTTTTCTGGATGAGGTTTTTATAGGGGTTTTTCCTCACCTTTAAGACAAATGTCAGGAAAACTTTAAGGCCCAAACGGTCCCCGAAATAATATGGCCATCATCATCATGATCATCCTTATCATTATCATCATCCTTCACCGGTGTGGAAAGCAACGGGAAGCTACCACACCTACACAATTCCCTAGTAAAGCTGCAAGCATAGCGTGAAAATGCTATGATTGCAGTGAAGGACCTGCCTTCGGGCAGAATTACTATGGATAGATTATCATCATCATCATCACCACCACCACCACCACCACCATCATCATCATCATCAGCAGCAGCAGCAGCAGTAGCAGTAGCAGTAGTAGTAATAGTATTTAACGACGAGATGTTGGGGTAATATCGCCGCTGTGGACACAGTAGAGATAAGTTCGATCTCTGGTTATAACACATAACTTGCGAGATGTTATTTTCTGGATTTTACCCGTCTGTAGACAAATGTCAAAAAAACTTAAAATCAAAATGATCCTCGAATATCATCTGGCCATGATAATCACTCTTTCATATTCGCCTTGAGTAGTATGAATATATAAGCGAGTAGAATGCGTGTCCTAATTGTTCGTATAGTCTCGCGGGTGCCCTGGTATTTTGCGGATGGCTCGTTCGTGAAGACCTTCTATATGATCATGTCCTATCAAAAAGTATATCCTTGTGTTGAAAAAAAAGTCGATTACAATTACTGGATGGGGCAATTACATAAAAGTTTGGGAATTATTAATCAAGTTATGAAACCATCCCTTGTACAAAAACAAAACACCAGATTACGTTTATATAACACTTTGGCTAGACCAGTGTTGACCTATGGTAGTGAGGCATGGACACTAAAATGACAACATGAAAGCAGAATAACGGCTTGTGAAATGGGATTCATGCGCAGAACAGCGGGTTACACCAGATGGGATCGGAAAAGGAACACCGATATCTTAAAAGAATTGAAGACTACGCCAATTTTGGAATATATTAAACAGTACCAACTAAATTGGAAACACCATCTTGAAAGAATGAGTTCAAATCGGATCCCCAAAGCTGTTTATAATATACCAACAGGACGAAGATCTCTGAGCCGTCCTATGAAATGCTGGAGGGAAAATTTTCTATAGGATCGTAAAAGGCCTTGGCCTAATACTTGGAAGGAAGAAGAAGAAGAAGACAATTAAGAGTAATTATAATTTTATTTCTGCAATTATAAGTAATTGTAATTAGCAATAGCAATTCATTAATGCCGAAATGGCAGAAGAAGGAGGGGTTTATTCACCGTCGTAACAATATATAAGCTTATAACTAAGGTGGGGTAAAACTGCAATGTGACGTCATTATCTCTTAAGATAAGAGTTTGGGCTTCACTGATATACGAGTAGTATTATCTCATTTGGAATCAGCTGTTTATTAGTTAGACCAGACATGACACTTGATTTGACCTTCAGACGGGTAGTGAAGAAAATTCAATGTTTACTTCTTTTCCGTCACTCAATTTTCTTTTGCTATTTGTAATTCAATTACAGCTATTACAGTTAAAGTTAAACGGACTTTTAATTGTTATGACATAAATTAGAGGCAATTATAATTGAAATTGCATATCGTCAAGAAGCAATAATTGTAATTGAGAGCTCCAATTACAATCACAGTAACTGAAAGGTGTAATTGCAATTACTTATTATATCGCCTCACTATGATTGATGATTTAAGATCCTACATACCTCAATTCCCAATTATTTATCATCCCGTTTCCAGTATCTATCCTCAAACCATAACTTAAACACAAGATCACAACATAGTCTCTTGCTTAATATACCGCAACATAGGACATCACATCACTCCATGTCATATACCATCTTCACTTCTCGCAACTGGAATTCCCTACCACAAGAAATAAGGGGCTGCCGGACATTGGCATCTTTTAAAATAAATCTAAATTTATATTTGCTCTAAACTCGACTTCATTATTATCCAGTGTAAGGTATATATATTAATTGGTGTTTCTCGTATAATGTATCATATTTATATAATAATAATAATAATAATAATAATAATAATTATTATTATTATTATTATCGTATCATTATTGTTATTACCCTATAAAATGTTGTTTGTACGCACTATGGCCCTGGGGTCGACTCAACCTCTAACGGAAATGAGTACCAGACGCTTGTTCTGGGGTGAAGGCGGCCGTCACGCAGGGCTGACAACCCGGCCGACATCAAGTGCCGATTGTCCAGAAATAGTGGGAGCCTTAACCTTCTACTACCCCAAGGGCCTCCTGAGGCCTGTATTGGGATTACTTTACTTTACATGAAATTACATTGCTACATTTAATGTATCTTTAACTGTTTATAATTAGTATAGTGTATATCTATATTTGTCAAATATATATTTGTATTTTTGCTGGTTGAGTGGAAGATAGGGCCTTATGGCCTTAACTCTGCCAGAATAAATAAAGTATTATTATTATTATTATTATTATTATTATTATTATTATTATTATTATTATTATTATTATTGTCCGTTTATATAAAAGTGAGTGCGGCGCGAAAATGTTTGATGATGATTAACATGCGGAATTATTATAGTGGGGTAGTCGACATCTTTATATTTTATATAGTGAAATAATTAACAATTATATATAATAATTATATACAACAGCTGTCGGGAAACAAAAACGAGCCACTGGACAACCTTCATAGTGAGGCGATAATAACACAATAACAGTGATTGTAATTGAGTGTGCAATTAAATACATATGTAAGTAATTAATGTCCAACTCTGGCTCTGTAATATTATGCTAGCGTGCGATATATAAAAGTAGCTGCAAAGGGATAAGTTTAATTAAAAGTAAAGACAAATTATAATTTTACCATCATTATTATTATCAATATCATTACTATTATAATAGTTTTACTATTATTCTCACTATATAAATAAAGGTAGAGCAATAACAGCAATGGTGAATGTAGTCTTATGGAACAGACATATAACCAGGAAAAATAAGTTACAAATATATAATTCAATAGTGAGAAGTACTGTCACATATGGAGCTGAAGTTTGGAAATTCAACAAAAACCTAGAACAAAAACTTATGTCGATGGAAATGGATTTCTTGGGGAGAGCAGCAAGATGTTCAAAATTAGACAAAATAAGAAATACTGTCATAAGAGAAAAAATGAATATTGGTTATTCAATAGTAGATTATATACGGTATAAGCAATTAAATTGGTATGGACACTTACGACGAATGCAAGAAAAAAGATTACCCAGGAAAACATTGGAATGGTGTCCACTTGGAAGAAGGAGGTGAGGAAGACCTCGAAAATCGTGGATGCAGGAAATAAGAACTGGAATGAGAGCAAGAGGATTGGAGGACATGGATTGGATGGAGAGAGACGAGTGGAGAAGAAAAATAAAACTTTAGGCACAGATGGATGTGTAAACATTAAAATTCTGTATATAAATAAAAATTCTAGACAATTGGCATGAGATGTCAGCCGAGTTGTCAGTCCTACGTGACGGCCGCCTTTACCTTCAGAACAAACGTCCGGTACTCATTTCATATACAAGCGGAGTCTATCCCAAGGTCATGGTACCGCCAGAAAGTTTGAAAATTCTGATCCCATGGACTTGAACCCTCGACCTTCCGGCTTGTAGTTGCCTTCACCAACTCGGCTACGACGTGCCCATTATTATTATTATTATTATTATTATTATTATTATTATTATTATTATTATTATTATTATTATTATTATTGGGGGCACGCCGTAGCGTAGTGGTTAAGGCACTGAGCTACAAGCCGGAGGGTCGAGGGTTCAAGTCCCGTTGGGGTCAGGATTTTTAAACTGACCCAAACCCTCTGGCGGCACTATGGCCCTGGGGTCGACTCAGCCTCTAACGGAAATGAGTACCAGACGCTTGTTCTGGGGTAAAGGCGGCCGTCACGCAGGGCTGACAACCCGGCTGACATAAAGTGCCGATTGTCTAGAAAAAGTGGGAGCCTTAACCTCCTACTACCCCAAGGACCTCCGGGTCTGTTGTGGGATCACTTTTTTATTATTATTATTATTATTATTATTATTATTATTATTATTATTATTATTATTATTATTATTATTATTATTATTATTATTATTATTATGTTGTTGTGTCGCAATAACGTGGGAAACACTTGCTGTTGAAGGACGCTGAAGGTCGCTTTGTTTTGCTCTTCCCTACAGCACAACACTTAAAACAATGTCGGCATGCAATTTTTTGCCCAGAGCTCTTTCTTCTATTTATACCAATCCACGTCTTCAATAATTATATAATTATGGCGATATTGTTTGAGAAAACGCCTTCTGTAACAAGATATAACAATTATCTGCTTGTTAGTGCGCTGTGCTTCTGTTTTTACTGATCATTAATGTCACTTAACTCGCAGCTCATGTTAAGTACAAAACTTTCATCCTAGCGCCAGCAAATTACTTGCATTATGCGCTATACTCATATTTCAAGTGAGCCTTCTTAATGTATTTCTTCTATTTTGATTGAGGATACCTGCGTATATAACAGTAACAATCCTGAAAATTCTTGTAAGCCCATGTTATCCCTTAACAAAGATAGGCGCTCTCCCCCTACAGGGAAGAATTTAAACCATACTAATTTAGTTACACTTGTTTTCTTACAGATGTCATTTGAGTGGCCCGGGGTCAGCGTTCCGCCTCATACTGACATCTAGGAAACCAAGGTAGTACTAGGACGGGAAAATTCGGTAAATTTTGCTTAGAGGCCTTTCATTCAGGCTTAAGGATGTTTAACGAGCCTGAAAATCTTCAGACTCGGGACACACGGCTTAAAGTCTCTCCCGGAGGACTTGCTCCTTGGATTGTTCCCATCCTAAAAAAAATTCATCGACGCCGGCCAGGTTTGAACCCGCGACCCTCGGGACCAGAGGCAAGGAGCATAACCACTAGTCCACCGCGGCCGATATCCTGAAAATACTTACTCACTGGCACTATCGGACCCGTAGGTTCATGGCCGCGCGAACATAAGCTCTCCATACATCCCTATCCTGAGATAATGCTTTCCAATCATTCCCTGTATAATCTACTTCCCTCAAATCATAGTTATTGTTATTCTCCCACCTCATTCTTGGTCTACCAACTGGTAGACCAGGAATGAGATGGGAGAATGCTGAAAATAAAACTAAAAAAACTTATTTATTGGCATTATGCACGAGAAGGTCCATCGCTGCGGTCTCGAGGTAGCGTGCTGCCTTGTCACGCAGCGGGCCCGGGTTCGATCCCCGGTCGGGGCAGTTTTTCTGGGTGAGGTTTTTATCTGGGTTTTTCCTCCACCTGTAAGATAAATGCCAGGAAAACTTTAAGGCCCAAACGGTCCCCGAAATCATATGGTCATCATGATCATCATCATCCTTATCATTATCGTCATCATCCTTCACCGGTGTGGAAAGCAACGGAAAGTTAATACACCTACAATTCCCTAATAAAGCTGCAAGCATATAATGAAAAATGCTATGATTGTAGTAAAGGACCTGCCTTCGGGCAGAATTACTATGGATGGATGCAAGAGAAATTGACAACACTATTTTATTGAAAAAAATTATAATCCCCTATCGGACCAGCGTCATGGGCTAGTGGTCACCGTTACCAACTACAGTTTATTAGGTCCCGGGTTCGATTCCCGATCAGATCACAGAAATTTTTCCTTAAAGGGGATTAATCTTGTGGTTTCACATGGTCTAGAATTTAGGATAAGAACTCTCCTGGCGCTTCATTATCATTTATTACCCATCACATAATCGGTGTAACGTAACTCCGTCTTCCAGGCGCCCTTCCAGTTCGAGTTCCGATGGAAAATGAAATATAAGGTTCCAATATCTTTATGATTAGTTGAGAATAATCATAGTTTCAAATAGTAGAATGGCTGTTAGGGGTTTTAAACTGTCCCAAACCTTCTGGTGGCGTTATGGTGCTAAGGTAGACACAATCCTTAACAGAAATGAGTACCAGACGCTTGTTCAGGGGACAAATACGACTGTCACGTATGGCTGAGTCCCGACTGACATCAAGTGCCGATTGTCTAGAAAAATGGGAGCTTCAACCCTTAAATTGTCAATGCAATATTTTCTCTTGAGTCCACCGCTACGGTCTCTCGAGGTAGCGTGCTGCCTTGTCAAGCAGCGGGCTCGGGTTCGATCCCCGGTCGGGACAGTTTTTCTGGATTAGGTTTTTATCGGGGTTTTTCCTCACCTGTAAGACAAATGTCAGGAAAACTAAGGCCCAAACGGTCCCCGAAAACATATGACTATCGCAATTATCATCATTCATATTCATCTTAGATTAAGCTTAGGATTAGGGACTCTCCTGGCGCACCACTATCATCATCGTCACCCATCATATGATCGGGGCAACGTAACCCCGCCTTTCAGGCGCCCCAACCTCAGAAGTGGGTTACAAGTACGCCATGCCAGGAGAGAACACCAGGAATATTGAAAGACAACCTCGGGCATAAAAATCATATATATATTTTCTCTTGACATTTAAATGTTCCGGACCGCAAGGAAAATAAATTAATGCAAAACTAAGTTATTATTATACAATAATACGTAATTTGACATAAATTTAAATAATTTTTACTCGTTTGTTTTTCTATTGATCTAAAAACAATATTTAATAAATGAAATCAATGTATCCAATAGGATACATTTTTAATTTAAGGGTTAACCTCATACTACCCCAAGGGCCTCCTAAGCTCTGTAGTGGGACACTTCTTTTTTTTTCACTTTTAGTGATACTAACAAGGGAACTCTCCACTATTTCATGCCGAAACCTAGATTGAAATTTCTCCGATAGAAGCTTTTGATGTACCAAGGCCGTGTCAAAAAAAAATCTGCCGTTTTTTACTGCAAGGCACTAAAATTTATTTTTTATTTTTTTATTTACATCGGGCATAATGCCCTTATCCCCGAGTCTGCTCTATGTCCCTAACTACTATCTAATCTTTATTGAATAAATAAACATAATACATACATATGTCGCACGTATGGGGAGTGAAAGACTTACATGGAAGCTACTTGTAGGAAAGCCAGAGGGAAGACGCCCGGTTGGTAGACCAAGAATGAGGTGGGAGAATAACATTAACTATGATTTGAGAGAAGTAGATTATACAGGGAATGATTGGAAAGCATTAGCTCAGGATAGGGATGTATGGAGAGCTTATGTTCGCGCGGCCATGAACCTACGGGTTCGATAGTGCCAGTGAGTAAGTAAGTAAGTAAGTAAGTAATACAGATTTCGGGCATGTGAAGTGTAGATGTTACATAGAGTAAAAAGTGTTGTGTGTTTGTGTCCGTGAGTTTGTGTTTAGTGATACATAAAATAAATATACGTAATACTTAAAGAAATGATCTATCTCTATCTTCGGGTTTTTACAGCTGCTGCCGTCTTCCCGTGCCAAACCTCCAAAGCCTACGGTCTTGGGCATCTTCGATGCTTAGCCCTCTAGCTTGCATTACTGTCTTCATGTTTTCCTTCCATGTTAACCTTGGTCTTCCTCTTTTCTTCTTTCTGTTCGGATGCCATTCATATAGTTGCTTCGGCCATCGCTCATCTTCCATTCTTAAAACATGTCCTAGCCACTTTAATTCCTTTTCCTCAATTCTTTCAATTATGCTTTCTTCTTCTTCTGCTCCATTATGTTTCTAATTTCCTTATTTGTGACACGTTCTAATTTAGACTTTCTGACACTTCTTCGTAAGTAATCCATTTCTAGAGCTATTAGTCTATTCTTGTAGTACTTATTGATTGCCCATACCTCACTTCCGTACATTGCAACAGATTCCACCAATGTTTTACCAATATATTTTTTTGTGTCTTTCCAAATATGCTTATCCCACCATATGGAATTTAATGATGATATTATTTTGCTACTCAATTCAATTCTATGTTTTATGTTCTCTTTGCCTATACCTTCGATGTTATCCATAATCATTCCCAAATATTTAGTTTGTTTCACTTGCTTTATTTGGATTCCATCTTCCAATACTAAGTTTTCTCTTCCATTGCTATTTATTGCCAGATATTCTGTTTTTTGTAAATTTACTGTGAGACCCCATGATTCATATGTGATTTTCAACCTTTTTATCATGAATTCCATATCAAAATTGTCTTGCGAGTAATGATAATTGTTTTAATGATACGTGATATGAGAGTAGTTGTGTTTGTGTTAGTGTGTGTGTGTGTGTGTGTTTGCTGTTTGTTTGTGTTTATTTATATGTATGTGTGTGTCTCTCATTTAAATTACGGAGTAAAACAATCCTCGCTTGATGGATTGGATAACTCTCATTACCGCGTTGCACCCGCCTCATTCCACATCGCTCTAAATCTAGCAGGGAGTCCATCTCCTACTCATAGCGGGTCGCTATTGCTGGATTCTGGCTTCAATTTGTGTCTTGAAATTCAAAACGGCAGACTTCTTTTTTTTGACTCGGGCTTGGTACATCACAACGCTTCTCTCGTAGACATTTGAAGATAGATTTTAACATAAAATGGTTGACAGTTCCCTCGAAAGAAAATATGAATATGATGAAGTGGGTAGTGGTAATTAAATTCCAATCCAGTGTTTGCCTTCGAAATTGAGGAAAACTAAGAAAAAACCTCGGCTTCTCAATTTGACCCCGCAACTACCCAAATATGAATCCATTGAACCAATTATTTCGGTCTTCAGATGTATATCGATGTTAGGATAGCCCTGATATAAAAAAAAGTTAAAAGTTTACGAAGAAGGGAATGATGATTATTACGTAATCTCATTTTACACGCTTTATATTAGCTTGACCTGTATCTATCTATGTAACGGAATCTTTCAACGCGATTTTCACCCACTTAAAATCATTGGATCGACTTGAAACTTTGTATACTTGTAAAGGACCAATGACAATACAGTAATTTCATAATTGTTTTCTAAAATTCTGGCCAGAATCAGCAGAAAATAAATAAGTATGAAATTATTGTATTGTCACGGGTCCTTTACACGTATACAAAGTTTCAAGTCGATCCAATGTCTCTAAGTGGGTGAAAATCCTGTTCAAAAATTCCGTTAGATAGATTCAAAGACACTTTTTCTTATTTTCTGATGATTCTGGCCCTGATTTTAGAAACAAAATATAAAATTATTGTATTGTCATGGGTCTTTTACAAGTATACAAAGTTTCAAGACGATCCAATGATTTTAAGTGGGTGAAAATCGCGTTGAAAGATTCCGTTACATAGATAGATGATAGATACAGGTTAAGCTAATATAAAGCGTGTAAAAAAGTGTCTGTGTAATTATGTAACGGAATATTTCAACAAGATTTTCACCCACGTAAAACCATTGGATCGACTTGAAACTTTGTATACTTGCAAATGACCAATGACAATACAATCATTTCATTAATGTTTCTAAAATCCTGGCCAGAATCAGCAGAAAATGAAAATAATAAAAACCGGTATAATAGGTTGCGGACTTATCAACTTCTTACTCAATCGTTATATGAGCTCAGTTGGTAGACTGTAGTGGTATATCATTTCAGTAATCCATAGGTCGTTGGTTCAAATCCGGCCCGGATGATTTTTTAGTAGAGTATTACTTTTAGCTCATACTACAATAGTATCGAATTTAAAGATATTTACATTTTTATCTTATTCTGTAAAATATTAAAACTAAAAAATATAAAATAAATAATAGTTTAAAAAACTAAAACAACACGCTTTATTAGGAAACCGAACTAAAAAATGAAACATAATTTTAATTTCCCACACGTTTGGGATAAAATTAAAGTGGTCAACAAAAAAATAATCTCCAACACATCTAGAATAAAACTAGAGTTATCGACAAAAAATAATAATTTTACCATCAAAAGCGTGAGGTGCTTTTTATGTTTTTTTTGCGTTTTCTTCTTAGAGACTTTAGTTTTACCAATATCTGTTTATTTTCATATATATTAATTGATATAGAGCACCCCACGCTTTTGATTGTAAAATTATTTTTTTTGTCGATAACTTTAGTTTTTCTATTCTAGATGTGTTGGAGGTGATTTTTTTTTGTTGACCACTTTAATTTTATCCCAAGCGTGTTGGAAATTAAAATTATGTTTCATTTTTTAGTTCGGCTTTCTTAATAATGCGTGTTGTTTTAGTTTTCTAAACTATTATTTATTTTTTATTTTTTAGTTTTAATATTTTACAGAATAACATAAAAATGTAAATATCTTTAAATTCGATACTATTGTAATATGAGCTAAAAGTAACACTCTACTAAAAGAAAATCCTCCGGGCCGGATTTGAACCAGCGACCTATGGATTACTAAAATTATATACCACTATAGTCCACGGCTCTAAGAACTGAGCTCTTACAACGATTAAGTTGATAAGTCCGCAACCTATTATACCGGTTTTTATTATTTTGAATTTCTGCTGATTCTGGCCAGGATTTTAGAAACATTTATGAAATAATTGTATTGTCATTGGTCCTTCACAAGAATACAAAGTTTCAAGTCGATCCAATGATTTTAAGTGGGTGAAAATCGCGTTGAAAGATTTCGTTACATAATTACACAAGACACTTTTTTTTGATTTTCTGTTGATTCTGGCTCGGATTTTAGAAACATTTATGAAATAATTGTATTATCATTGGTCCTTCACAAGTATACAAAGTTTCAAGTCGATACAATGATTTTAAGTGGGTGAAAATCGCGTTGAAAGATTTCGTTACATAGATAGATAGATAGATACAGGTCAAGCTAATATAAAGCGTGTAAAAAAGTTTAAAGTTTCCGAAGAAGGCAACGATGATTATTACATAATCTCTTTTTTTTTAAATAGATTGTATTGAATATGAAGTAAAATTGAAATGTCGCAATAAATACAGTTACACCGTGATTTTGATTTTTGAAATTGTTGCACGGGGAACTGGTTGCTCGGGTTAATGATCTGTATTGGAATTCAAGACAATGAGAGTGCACATAGCTATGTTAATAATGTGCACACCCAGGACTGCACTCTTCGTTACCTATTTTCAAACAAACAATTCATAAACAACTTTCTCATTTATTAAACATCACCTATCTTATGTGAGTGTGTATGTGTGTTCTAATGCCACCCACTGCATTTTTCGTGCTTCGGGTTCCGCGCCGGGTGGATAGATAGAGTTAATGTGATCTACTTTCAATTTAAATAGCAGCAGAACATAAATGATATTATAGCTTCCTAAAAATTGTAAGATCTTCATTAGTGTTAGTTACAGCTTAAGTTGCAAGCACATAAAAACTATAATAAAACCAGCAGTAATGTATGGCAACTTCCGATTCCGATTGAGGGTCTTTCCACTTTTCAGCGGTTGCCCTTTTACCAGCCGGCTGCTGGACCTTCACATCCAAATGTGTCAATCACAGAGGTAGATGATCAACAGCCAGTGTAGGGGTGACATGTGGTTAGCATGTCGAGTCCCCCAGCCGTTATAACTGGTTCCTCAACCCGGAACCGTTACTTATTGTAGCTACCCAATTGCCTCACGATGCTGGGTGGGCACCGGTCCCATACTGGCCGAAATACCATGAGAAAATTTCTTCCCCCATGGAGACTCGAACCAGCGCAAGTCCCGTAGCTCTGCGCCAAGGCTTCCTACCTTAACCGCTCGGCTACGGCGCGGGACATGGCAACTTAAAAAACTAAAATTATGTCTTTTCAGGGCGAAGTGCTAGTCAGAGCAAAAATAGTGATCAATAATGAAAAATTGAACAGATAGCACATTTTAATTATCTTGGTTCAGATATAACATATAGCTATGATTGGGATATACATAATAAATTAAACCGGTATCAAATGATGTGTGGCACCCTAAGAAGAACCCTCCGAAAGACTCGAGGATAAACTCAGTTCAGTTTTATAAAATTATGGCTGTTCCTGTTCTTTTATATGGATCTGAATATTGGGTACTTATAAAGAAAGATATCTCACACATTCAAGCCACTGAAATGCATTTTTTAAGATCCGTACAAGGATGTACACGCATGGATAGATTACACAATGAATCAATAAGAAATTAACTGGATATATTTTCAATAGTTGATAAACTAGAAGAGCACAAAAATACCAATGGAAAGAACATTTAGACAGAATGGACAATACAAGATTACCCAAAAAGGTCAACACCTACAAACCACATGGGAAAAGATCTTTGGGACGGCCAAGGAAACGATGGACTTGAGACCGGAACAGATCGAATTGACCTAATCCTGGAAAGGAAGAAGAAGAAGTAATATATGGCTCAGGCACCTGGTCATTAAAAA
The DNA here is from genome assembly GCA_030220185.1 of Diploptera punctata. Classification (NCBI taxonomy): domain Eukaryota; kingdom Metazoa; phylum Arthropoda; class Insecta; order Blattodea; family Blaberidae; genus Diploptera; species Diploptera punctata. The sequence goes on from JASPKZ010006852.1 coordinate 3,069,475, forward strand.
TAAAATGAAAATCTCCTCAACACATGGGAAAAGAAAGTCCTCAGAAGAATATTTGGTGCAGCATATATTCAAGATGTCCCGCGACGTAACGAAGTGATTAAGGCAAGAGGCCTTGGCGCAGAGGTACGAGGCTTGCGCTAGTTCGAGTCTCCATGGGGGAAGAAATTTTCTCATGAGATTTCGGCAAATATGGGACCGGTGTCCACCCAGCTATAGGCCTATATGTATGCGGTGCTGTCATAATAAGCATTGCTACAAAGCAAAAAAAAAAAAAAAAGCTTTTAAAAACATCGTGACTCTATTGCCATAATCCATGGGCTTTGTTAATCTATACGCCAAATCGTGAGGCATTTGGGTAGCTACAATAAGTAGCGGCTCCAGGTTGAGAACACCAACTGTAATGGCTGGGGAAAACGATACGCTGACTACATGCCACCGTTATACTGGCAGGATGATCGTCTACCTCTGTGATTAACACATGTAGATGTGAGGCCAGTAGCCGGCTGGTAAGCCAAGGGTCTTCTAGGCCTGTCGCGCCATGGAGTTTATGTATTCAAGATGAATGGAGAGTAAGAACAAATAATTAATTGGAAGAACTTTACAAAGCCCCAACAATAGTAGCTGACATCAAAACACACATATTGAGATGGTTCGAACATTTGAAAAGGATGGGAAGTCAAGAGTCCAGAAGAAAATATTATATACCAAACCAAAAGGAAGCTGATCTATCAGTTGCCCGAGACATAAATGGAGGGACAGCATACAGCAGGATATGCGTAGCCTGGAGATTGAGAATTGGAGGAGGTTGGCGCTTCGAGGTTTGAATGGCGGAAACAAGTAGTCTCAACTGACCATAGCACCGGAAATTATGATGATTTTCAATTTAGGGCAGACACTTCGGCACACCACTTTACATAGACTATTTAACTCATGCCACAAATGCTAGTCAATGACCAATCACGTTTCAATGAATGTTGTTTTACAACCAATGACAGTCGTGTTTCACCTCGCTCTTTATCGATTTATCTTTATCAGCTCCTGCTTTTGTGATAAAGAAAGCTCCTCCTTTTTAAAGTTCTGAACAGGTCAAAATATTATTTTTCTCCAACAAATACATTGAATACAGCAAATAATGAAAAGATTCCTTGATTTTACTGAGTTGTTTAGTAAAAAAATAAATGAATAACCCGTAATGTTGATTATGATATTTAGTTTGATGTGTTTCATTATTTCTCCACTTGGGTGCACTCTTACAATATTGCGATCTTATTTGGCAATAAATAATATGATCAAGCAGCAGTGAATGAACATAACCTCACATTTCTGATTTGTTTTCAAACATCACCGTTTACATTAAATATTTTAAAATAACTATGGTTAAACAGTGATTTGTGAGTAAACAGCTTAATTTTATTAGTTAAATAGTCCTACAAATGCCACTCTTGATTTCCAAATTCTCTAGATAAATTCATTCCTCACTTCGTGAGTCGTGAATTTATCGATACTATGGAAATCACTCGTGGCATTACTTATGATAACGTATTCTTGTATTGTGAATAGAGAGGAGTATAGAAGGAGTGTCTGTATATGTGTTAGTGTGTAGTGTGTTGTATGAGGGATGATGATAAATATAAGACAGGTGAAACCCGGTGCCGTCATGTATCCTACTACTGTCGAAAAACACCAAGGGGGCCACCAGATTAATCTTCCCCTATCCAACGGACGAATCGGTATCTACAGTACCACATGCTTTTTAACATAGCCTATGTACTGCGAAGGATCTTGAGTTTAATTCAGGAATCTGGTGCGCAATCCCTAGAGATTAAAAATTGTACACTGCCACCCCTCCTGGGCCCGAAATTTAAAATGTTCTTCTTCTTGTAATCTTGTAAGCCCATGTTTCCCTTAACAGAGATTTAGGCGCTCTCCCCCGACAGGGAACAATTTGAACCATACTAATTTAGTTACACTTGTCTTCGTATAGATGTCATTTGAGTGGTCCGTGGTCAGCGTTCCGCCTCATACTGACATCTAGGAAACCAAGTTAGTACTAGGACTGGATAATTCGGTGAATTTTGCTTAGAGGCCTTTTCATTCAGGCTTAAGGATCTTTTACGAGCCTGAAAATCTTCAGACTCGGGACCCACGGCTTAAAGTCCCTCCCGGAGGACTTGATCTTTGGATTTTTCCATCCTAAAAAATCCATTGACCCCGGCCGGGTTTGAACCCGCGACCCTCGGGACCAGAGGCAAGGAGCATAACCACTAGTCCACCGCGGCTGATTATTTTGTTGAAAATTTTAAACTAATTAATTTAACTAATTTTGCAATTAAAACGCTAAAACCCTGTCAGGTATCGAACGCACTAGTCAAGAAGCAGGCATGTTACCACCTGGGGCAGCACGGATGACTCGTTAGCTATCGTATTGTTTTCAGAATATTGTACTGTATTAGAGTTATTTAAAAGGACATACAACAATGTCTCAACCTTAGAGGTGTGCTATAAAACTGTAAGGATTATTTTTCATTTCATTCTTATTTACAGACGGTTTAACAACTAAGAAACAGCCTGGGAGATCTAGGGTTAAGTATCTTGCCTCTGGTTCAGAGGATCGCGGATTCAAACGCGGGCGCGATTGATGGATTTTTTTTTTGGCTAGAAAAATCAAAGGGACAAGTTTTTCGGGAGGGACTTTAAGCCGTGGGTCTCGAGTCTGAAGATTTTCAGCTCGTAAAATAACTTAAAACCTAAATTAGAGCCTCTAAGCAAAATTTAACCCGCCTTCCCTCTCCAAATAATACCTTAGTTACCAACTATGTCTCTTTGAGGTGATGTGCTAACCACGTGACACTCGCTGACATTTGTAAGGAAATTAAAAAATTAAAAAATAGACCCTTGGCCTACCATCTGACACCATCTGACTGCTGGCCTCACGTCCACGTGTGTCAAAGAGGTGAACGATCATCCCGCCAGTATAGAGGTGACAAGTGATCAACATGTCAAGTCCCCGGTCTGGTATATCTGATTTCTCAACCTGTAGTCGCTTCATATTGCATCTATCCAATTTCCTCAAGATTCTAGTGCGCAATGGTCCCATACTGGCCGAAAGTCCACGAGACATTTTTTTATCCCTATGGGGAGCCCAACCATCGGAAATCCCGTAGCTTTCCACCAAGGCCTATAATGTCTTAAACAGCATGTCATGGTATGGGACTTATGAGGAAATAAGAGTAACTAAATTAGGTTGATTAAGTAACTCCCGATATGGAGTTCCCTTGTTTCCATGTGCGTTCACATAAACATTGCCGTACTGACTACAGAAAAGATAAAGTACAAACCAGTTCAGTGTTGTGTCTTTCAAAATGCGTAGCCTGTAGTATAAATGTAAAGGTGACGACAAATGGCATTGCAATGCCTCAAATGGAGGTTAAATTACTGCTCGGAATCCAGCTCCGTGTGTCTGAAAGGAATTTGCTGTCTCAGCTGTTAGTACTATGAGAAGCAGAGAAGTGTATCTCCTCCCACTCCCCACACTTCCCCCCGCAGACACACAGAGCTTGGACTCGAGCTTTACATGATATTGGTAACTATTAGTTTACAAACGGAAATCTTTGGATTCCACAACATGTCTAGTGTGATGACGTGAGATAACAATCATCTAAGCCTTAAACTAAGTGGACAACAATGACACTATATTTTGTGCTAACAAGAAATTCTTCAACCTAATAAATATTTATTTCTAGGAGTGTTTTACTCACGAACTTAGAATATATTACTTGATATAGCACCTTAAAGATCTAGGAGTTTCAGAAGGATTTCTCCGCCAGAATTACATAATCTAATTCAAAACTATGAGGATTCAAAGTAACACATCTCTTTCTCTAAACAAACACAATATTTGTTTTAGGAAATTTTGTTTCCAACTTACCTCCAGACAACTAAATATTTTTCCGGCATTATTTTATGAAAAATCAGTTATCCGATACTCGTATGTCACATACCTGGAAAAAATAAAGAAAAACAATGTTAGTGACATAACAGAAAATTTGTTTCAAGTGATTCAAAATCTCTTACAATGAACATGATACAGAAATCAGACAATGAACATGATACAGAAATCAGATTTCTTATAAGAAGTGTATTATACAGGATTTACATACGAGATCGTCAAAAACAAGTCAGTTGCTGCTAGAAACAGTTGGAGTATACATCACTGCACACAAAAACAACAAGTAGCGCAAACTCAACCTGCAGAAGATGGAAGATAACTTCCGAAAGCGCTCCAGTTAATTTTATATATAATATTTTAACAAAGTTGAGGGCGCCGCACCTACCACCAGGTACAATTTAATATTTAACTTTCATCATACAGAATTTTACTATAGTTTTGTCGTCCATTGGTCCCTATAAAATAATGTTATCAGACCAAGGGACTAACTCACAGAAACTATGCTGTGATGCACTAATACTTAAAACAACTCTTTTTTTCTCCAAGTGCGACAGGCCTAGAAGGTTCTCGGCCTACCAGACGTCCAATGTGTTAATCAGAGAGATGGACGATCATAAGATAGTGTAAGATTTGACATGTGGTCAGCATGTCGGGTCCCCCAGCCGTTACAGCTGGTCTTCTCAACCTGTAGTCGTCACTTATTGTAGCTACCCAAATGCCTCACGAAGCTGGGTGGGATCCATACTGGCCGAAATTCCATGAGAAAATTTCTTCCTCCATGGAGACTCGAACCAACGCACGTCCCGTAGCTATGCACCAAGGCCTTAACCACTCGTCTACGGCGCGGGACATCTCTACAATATGCCTAATTTAGGTCAACATTTTACTAGTAACTGCAACTGCAAGTAAAACTAAACTGAAACTCCATGGCGCGACAAGTCTAGAAGGTCCTTGAACTACCAGCTGGCTGCTGGCCACACATCTACATGTGTTATTCACAGAGGTTATAACTGGTTTTCATAACCTGGAACCTCTCTTATTATAGTTACCCAAATCTGTGATTTCAAACCGCAATAATCTTCTATTAAAACCGTGTTGTATTCCCCTTTCCGCTCTTGGTTTTCATGTATAGGCCTAGCACATATGCCATATCATTAGAGGGTTACTCCGTCATGCAATAACTATGTTAAGTATGGGGATTTGTCAGGAAGTCGAATTTATGGTCCAATTTTGTTGATTTATGGACTATATTCATATCTTTCGTTTGTCAATTAGAACGTATGTGTTGCTAGAAAACACACATGAAGGGTGCTAAAGCGAATTTTAAATTTTCGGTTTCAGGTAAACCCTTACTTTTAATATTCGGAACTCGAAAGACATTGCAGGATTTTATTGGGAAGCAAGAAGACTAATGGCGTAAACCAAGCTCCAGCCGTTTGAAGACAACAACAACAGATTGGCTCAACAGTATTAAAGAATGAGACCGGAACAAGCTTTATCAAGCTTAATCCACCAAGCTGATTATTCCTGTAAGTCACATGATACATTACCAATTTAACAGCTAATTAGATTGTATGATATTACAGTTAAAAAGCGACAAAGTAAACATGGAGGTTGCTAGACAGATTTTTTAGTTTCGGGTTTTAAATAAACCCCCATTCAAAAGGTTGATTTTTTTTTATTTTTGGAGGATATTTTCATTTTTTTTTTTTCAATAGCATTGGCCTATAATGTGTTTCGTTGCGAAAAAATATAAATTAATGCGACTGCTAGAACTATTTTTAAATTTGCGTTTCACCTGAACTTTACTGATCGTCGAATTTTGCTTGTTAACGAACTCGTCCTTATTGTTTTAATAGATCGCTATATACGCTAGGTGGTTAACAGAATATATATGTATTTTTTTGTCCTGGTCGCTTTCCGTATGTACTTGATATGATCGGTGAATGTATGTAAAAGTTTTACATTTTTTGTCAAATGCCACCAGGTTATATTTTATGACATTTCTGGCTTTTTCTCCTGGAATTGGTGGAATTGTAAACTATTCCTTAGGTTGTGGTATCTGGAGGGCCGAGTTACGTTACACCGATGACGTACTAGGTAGTAAATAATAATAAAACGCCGGGGAAGTTCTTAACACAACTTAAATTCGAGACCATGTGCAACCACAGGAATAATTCCCTTTAAGGAAACATTTCTATGGCTTGACTTAGAATCGAACCCGGCACCTCATGAACTGTAGTCAGAAACTGTAGTCTGGTCAAAATAAAAAAAAAAGTCTTATAATTTCAACAGAAAAAAAAATCAATCGATTCTGGCACAAATAGAATTTTGGACTTTCGGATTCAGATCGTGGAGCAAACACACGTGGCAAGTTTTACTTGTGAAATTGTAAATTCTCTGTAACGCTGGTTTCAATAAGAAAGAGGGTTTATTGGATGTAGAATAAAGAACATGGATGCTGATTTATTGATGAGGATATGTCGTGTTTTGAAAGTAGCAAATTGCAGAGGCGGTTATAAGCCGTCACATTAATTAGTAGAGTTAGTTTAAAATAGAACCAATCACCTTAATTGCTACATCGGCCATTACTCCTCAGCTGTCAAGGAACAAATGCGCATAGCATGTCTTGTAACATTAAGTTACAAATGGTAACGTACACTTTCATTTCAGGTTCATTTACTTTCTGTTCATAGAAATAATCAGTGCCTTAGGTTGCGTTTTGAGGTTAAGGAGACTCTGTCTAACGGTGTAGGAGAAACCCTTTTGTCTTAATTCACTTTTTATACATTTTTTTTATGAATAAGGCGTTTTTCATATATTTTCATTAGGTTCTCCAAACAGGCAATCAATCACTGCGGCGCATTCGACACCCTGCATATGCCTGGAGTCAATTGAGGGGTCTAATGAGAGAAGGTGATATGTCACTTTGAGAAGAAATGGAAATAATAATAAATGCTATTTATGTTAATATATTTTTCCTCTTGAATAGTTTAAGAGATTACAGGTATTTGAGAATAAAGTACTTAGGAAAATTTTTGGACCAAAGAGAGATGAACAGACAGGTGAATGGAGAAGACTACATAACAATGAACTACATGGTCTTTATAGGAAACCAGATATAATAAGAACAGTCAAGTCCCGTAGACTGCGATGGGCAGGACATGTTGCATGTATGGGGAATGAAAGACTTGCATGGAAGCTTCTTGTAGGAAAGCCAGAGGGAAAGCACCCAGTTGGTAGACCAAGAATGAGGTGGGAGAATAACATTAACTATGATTTGAGGGAAGTAGATTATACAGGGAATGATTGGAAAGGATTGGCTCAGGATAGGGATGTATGGAGAGCTTATGTCCGCGCGGCCATGAACCTAAGGGTTCGATAGTGCCAGTGAGTAAGTAAGTATAGTTTACATAACAGTAAGTTAAATAAATAATAGTTTAAAAAACTAAAACAACACGCTTTATTAGAAAACCGAATTAAAAATGAAAAATACTTTTAATATCCAACACGCTTGGGATAAAATTAAAGTGATCAACAAAAAAAAAATCATCTCCAACACATCTAGAATAAAACTAGTTATCTACAAAAAAATAATTTTACCATCAAAAGCGTGGGGTGCTCTATATCAATTAACATAATTGATAATAAACAGATATTGGTAAAAGTAAAGTCTCTAAGAAAAAACGTAAAAACCATAAAAAGCACCCCACTCTTTTGATGATACAATTATTTTTTTTCTAGATAACTCTAGTTTTATTCTAGATGTGTTGGAGATGATTTTTTTGTTGACCACTTTAATTTTATCCCAAGCGTGTTGAAAATTAAAATTATTTTTTTATTTTTTAGTTTGGTTTTCTAATAAAGCGTGTTGTTTTAGTTTTTTAAACTATTATTTATTCTTTTTAATTTTTAGTTCAATTGATTGTCATAAACCGGAATCTCATGAAGATTTAATTGCTTACGATATTTTTAGTGTCTAGGCACGAATAAAATTATATATTTTTTAATTATTATCTAACATTATTATAATATTTATTGTAGTGTAAGCTAAAAGTAATACTCTTCTAAAAAAATCCTCCGGGCCGGATATGAACCAGCGACCTATGGATGAATATAATATTAATTTCTTACAATGATGGACAAAAAAGTCGATAAGTCCGTAATCTATTAAACCGGTTTTTTAATTTTTGATGTCCTGATGATCCTGGCCAGGATATTAGAATAAAATAGAAATTATTGTAATGTCATTGGTCCTTCACAAGTATACAAACTTTCAAATAGATCCAATATTTTTAAGTGGGTGAAAATCGTGTTGAAAGATTCCGTTACATAGATTGATACAGGTCAAGCTAATATAAAACTTGTAAAAAGAAAAAAAGTTATCCCTTTATTGTATAAATAATTTCGTAATATATTGCTTTATAAAACCCAATTTATTTCAATTTCTTCTCAAAGTGGTATAGCTCTCTCTCTCTCTCTCTCTCTCTCTCTCTCTTCTCTCTCTCTCTCTGGACCCCTCAATTGTATTGTCACATTTTCTATCTTCTGCAGTTTTCTCTATCTCTATACTACTACTCTACGCGTTTAACATTATACTGTACTTTCTATGAGAGAGTTCTCTTAAGTTCGTTTTATAGGCTAAATTTTAATAGTAAGGATATCCCATTATCTATGACAATTGCACTCATGCCCTAAATGCCAGTCAGTGACGAATCACGTTTCAATGAATTTTGTTTTACAACCAATGATAGTCGTGTTTTAACTCGCTCTTTGTCGATTTCTCTTTATCAGTTCTTGCTTTTGTGATAAAGAAAGCCCCTTCTTTTCAATATTCTGAACAGGTCAGTGCATTATTTTTCTCCAACAAATACATTGAATGTAGCAAATAATGTACAGATTCCTTGATTTTACTGAGCTGTTTACTAAAAAATAAATTAATAAGCTATAATGTCGGTTATAATATACAATTTGATGTGTTTCATTATTTCTCCAGTAGGGTGCATTCTTACAATATTGCGATCATATTTGGCAATAAAAAATATGATCAAGTTGCAATGAATGAACATAATCTCACATTTCTGATTTGTTTTCAAACATCACCGTTTACAATAATAATACCGTTAAGTATATTTAATTAATGATTGTTGAGTAAACAGCTTAATTTTATTCGTTAAATAGTCCTAACAAATGCCTCTCTTCATTTTTAAATCCTCCTTGTGACTTATGATAAATACATGGATAGGTGCATGAGTGAAAAAGAAAGGAAAAGAGAATTGTTATCTTTTTTAAATAAGTGTAGATATATGGGTGTATTTATATAATACAGTATATACGAGTCTGTGTGTGTATATATATATAATATATATATATATATATATATATATATATATGTCGACTGGGTGGTCTAGTGGTTATATCCATTGCTCAAGTCACGAAGGACGCGGGTTCAAAATCTGATATATTTTTAGGGTGGACAAGTGCTCCGGGAGGAATTTTAAGTAAGTTGGCTCCTAATATGAAGGTTTTCGGACTCGTAGAAGAATCTCAAGCCTGATTAAAAGGACTTTGAGCGAAATTTAACCGATTTTACTCTATCCAAATAATACCTTTGATTCTTACTAGATGTCGTTTCAAGGTATTGTACTAACCACATGTCATAGCTGGCATCTATAGGAAAATAAGCGAAACTACATTTAATTTGGTTACGAAACTTACCACCCATAATCGAGCGGGACGAATGTGTATCAATAAAAAAATATATAGGCCTATAGGCATATACCCCGGTATATATGACACACACACACACACACACAGGGTTCTGTGTGTCGTGGTATAGAGATACGCACGAACTGCCAGACAGGTCCACGTGAACTGTATCATATTTACTTCACTATCATTGTATCAATAATTTAGGCAGTTCCATCTCTTATCTATGGATGTGAAACCTGGACATTAACAAAGGCAGATAGTAAACAAATAGAGGCTGCTTAAATGAAGATGTTGAGAGCAATAGCAGGATAGGACCGATAAAAAGAAAGACGAAGATATAAGAACAGAACTTAATATATTTAATCTCTGTGAAATAATAAAATATTATCAAAATGCTTATCTTCAGCACGTATTACGAATGAATGAACAGCGCATACTAAGAATAATGTATAATTATAAACCAAAATGGAGAAGAATGTTGGGAAGACCATTGAAGTGATGGAAGGGCCAATTCGACCTGTAATGAGATCGGAACAGGTCATTGGGCTTAATCCTTGTTGTTGTTGATGATGATGAATTTAGGCAGCTGATAGCCTATAACTTACTTTTTGCATGTATTTAAGTTATGTTGTCCGCGCCATAGCCGAGAGGTCTAAATCAACATGCGGGTGCAAAGCTATATTACATTAGCTGACTCCAGTCCCCATGGGGGAAGACATTTTCTCATGGAATTTGGGCCAGGATGAAACCAGTGAGGAATTTGGGTAGCTACAATAAATAACGGCTCCTGATTGAGAAACCCGACTTTAACGGCTGGGAAACTCGACATGTTGATTACATGCTACTCCTATACTAGCTGGACAGTCGTCCTCCTATGTCTATAGCACTCATGGATTTGAGGTCAGGAGTCAGCTGGTAGACAAAAAGACCTACTAGGCCTGTCATGCTATTAAGTTAATTATAGTTATGTGGTATTATAAATGGGCGGGGTTGAACATAACCAGGTATTTACTTACGCAACTGAAGACATTTTAATGCAATTTATCCCATTACTAAGTGCTATTTGTAACATTTATCCCCAGAAAATTACAATCGTGAAAGTATGTTAAAATCATGTAAAATTTACGAGTGAAAATATGTTTTTACGTTGTAACCGTCGGGCACTTTGAATTTCCATAGAAGAGGTATATAAACACATTTAAAATGTAACGAACCTAAAAGTTAACCTAACCTAATTAAATTACTATAACCTAGGTGAATCCCATGAAACGCCCTTTTATACTCGGTTAAATATGTACATTTGTTTGTGTTTTACGCGGTTAAATTCGGGCATAAATCAGTAATTATCGACGGAGATGATGTGTTATTGACAGAGCAGTGGGTTTATCGCTGGTTATTAGTGTGGTTACCGCAGGTTATTAATGTAGTTATCGCAGGTTATTAATGTGGTTATCGCTGGTTATTAATGTGGTTATCGCAGGTTATTAATGTGGTTATCGCAGGTTATTAATGTGGTTATCGCAGGTTATTAATGTGGTTATCGCTGGTTATTAGTGTGGTTATCGCTGGTTATTAGTGTGGTTATCGCAGGTTATTAGTGTGGTTATCGCAGGTTATTAATGTGGTTATCGCAGGTTATTAATGTGGTTATCGCAGGTTATTAATGTGGTTATCGCTGGTTATTAATGTGGTTATCGCAGGTTATTAATGTGGTTATCGCTAGTTACACTGGTCAACATGATTTTTGTCTCATGAGTACCAATAGTTGTTCTTAATACAGTTTTTTATCGTGTTTTCAAATATGTATTCGGAATTTCTCCGTCACTCACAGGTTTTTTTTTATTTCACTTTCAATTAATGGATTTAAATAATTATTTTTTTAATGAACGTTTTTTCGTCCATTTTTTCATTGTAAAATAAGACCAAATGAGCTAACTCAGGAGATTTCAGCTATGAAAAAGAGATATGAAGGCAAATGGAATCCTAATATGCTGGCCGATTACTGTTGGACCATCAAGAGTGATGCTCCACAGCCGAAATATAGCATAAAATCGTCATTTCTTACTTTCTAGGTGAGTCCGAATGTTCGAATAGGCCCTATTGTGTAGTTACGAATTTAGAAAATATTAAAGTGTTTGAAATTATAAATTCCTGTCTCTAGGAAACGTTGCGTGATGGAGAAAAAACCGATATCATATTTGAATTCAGGAAAAAAATACTATCAGAATCATCACATATTATTCTTTCTGAGACAAAAAAAAAGTTTACTTCTTGTTCCTCAGTGATAATACTGTGGTTATCGCTGGTTCATAGAATAACTGTTTTAACCAGAGATCCCATGACAGGAAATAGTCCCACTTTTTTTCCTTCTTTACGAGTAAAATGAGTTAAAGATAATTAAAATCCGAGGCTAAATATGTTTAATATAACATTTTATGATTATTTGTTGCATTTAAGTGGTGTTTAAGTGAGTAATTAAATATCGTGCTAGCTTCCACGGCGCCTTATAAATGACAATTTTCCACTTCTTTCATAACCTGAAAATTACTCGTACGATTTAGTAAGCAGTGCAATTTTAGCTACATTCCCCTAATTTCATGCAATGATAACTCTGAAATCAAGCTAGTTTTGGAAGTAGGCAATGATGCTTGTAGCATCAGTTTACGTCACTATTATCTTTCTCTAAATAGATTGCAGCAAATGCCTATTTTAATAGTTGAAATACCATTGGTAAACAATAGATGAAGTCACTGGGATGAGATGAAAGTAATTAATTACAGGTTATGGCTTCATGCAATATTGTCTTGGTGACTGACAGCTTGGAAACTTCGCTCTTATTTTGTTGAGTAATGTATTTATCTTATAAGTTAGAAGCTAAGATCATCATTCAACTGTCAACATGCAGCTTTGAACATCTCTGTGGCCGTGAGACCAATTAGGCCCGAGTATTTATACGTTTAAAATGTGAAAAAATATATTAGTTTTCTGCTATACTAACCTAAAAATATGCATAATGTTTCGTAAATATGTTTAAAATATATTATCAGCATTTAACTGTTCAAATTTAAACCAATACTAAAAACCAGCACCTCAATAGTGAAACAATAGGATGAGCAATGATAATAATGATAATAATGATAATAATAATAATAATAATAATAATAATAATAATAATAATAATAATAATAATAATCAGACCCTCCATGGTATCTTTACCTTGTCGTGGTGGAGTGGCTTGCGTGCTTAAATGATCCTGAGAGCTATGCCTGCGGTAGCATTGCTGCCGATATGGTTACCCATGCCGGACTGGTCGAAGGTGATAACCAGACGAAAAAAGTACCTTGGGCGAAAGAGTGACGATCTTTCACCGTAAAAATACAACCGTCAAGAAATGTGGACATGGGTTCAACTGGGGTAAAATTTTCCGGAGGTCAAATAGTCCCCCATTCGGATCTCCGGGCGGGGACTACTTCAGGGAATTGGAAAGCATTAGCTTAGGATAGGGATGTATGGAGAGCTTATGTCCGTGCGGCCATGAACCTACGGGTTCGATAGTGCCAGTGAGTAAATAAGTAAGTAAGTAAGTAAGTAATAATAATCAGAACGGGCATAATCACCCAATACTGCATACGGAAGAAGAAGAAGAAGAAGAAGATAATAATAATAATAATAATAATAATAATAATAATCTAAGAAACTCAAGATGGACATGAACATCAAAGCAATAAAATATTTGGCCATACGTAGAAATAAATTATTAATGCAATGACCACTGTTCAACAAATAAGGGCAATGAAGAAGTGGAAGAATTCAAACACTTAATTACAATAATCAGAAGCAAGAATGAGGTCCAGAAAGAAATTTAAAATAGGCTCAACTCTGGAAAGGCAAGCTATTATACATTACGGAGACTCTTGATCCCAACTCATCATCATCATCATCATCATCATCTTCAAGGTATGGACCTGTTGGCCCGTTCCGCTCCCCGGTGCACTACATGCCGCAGGCGCAAGTCGTCCTTCCAACGACGTTTTGGTCTTCCTACATTTCTTCGGCCTAGAAGCCTATAATGAAGCAGCTGTTTTGATAAACGATTATTTGGCATTCTTTGTATATGTTCAAACCAATTACGTTTATTTGTGTGTATTTTCTCGTTTATATTATAGATTTGTAGTTCATCTCTGATATCTCGACTTCTCTTTTGATCTCTAAGAGATATACCTGCAACTGATCTGAGAAATCTCATTTCTATTGTTCAACTTTATTTTTATCAGAGATCGTTAAAGGCCAAGTCTCAGACCCGTATGTTAATGTTGGTCTCAGACCCGTATGTTAATGTTAGAACGGCTACTGTTTTGTAAAATTTTAATTGAGTTTCCCTTTGTGGTCTTATTTCTCAAATATCTTCTTATTGAACCACATATCTGTTGAAATTTCCCTAATTTCTTCTCCATGTCCAGATTTTGCTAGTACGATATCATGCATCCCAGATAATTGAAACAAGTTACTTGTTCAATTATGTTTGCTGCAATATATAATTGCATTGGCTTTGTTTTCTCTGTTGATATATTTAAATTATAATCGTTTATTAGTTTCCATAATTTATAAACTGATCGTTGGAGTTGATTTTCTGAGGAAGCTACAATGATCTGGTCATCTGCGAATAAAATACAGTTCATTTTCGTACCGTTTATCATAAAATGTTCATCTATAAAAGTTTGCCATGTACTAATGATTTCATCTAAATATGTATTAAAAAGTATTGGCGAAAGAGGGCAACCTTGTCGAAGTCCATTGTTGATTTCTACGCAAGTTTCTCCAGGACCAAATTAAAGATGTATAGAATGGCTACTCTTCCAATAATTATGTTATTTAGTTATTGTTTTAAGAAAGGACAAAAGATTACGAGCATTAAGAATAAAGTGCTTGGGAATATTTAAGGACTAAAGAGAGACGAACAGACAGGAGAATGGATAAAATTGAATAAAATTGAGTTACATGAAATTTATGGGAAATCAGATGTAATAAGAAGATTCAAGTATCGTAGACTGCGAAGGTCGGGACATGTGACACGAATGGAAAATTAAATAAGAACGTGAAAACGTTTTGTAAGAAAGCCAGAGACAAAGCACTCGGTAGATAGGCTAAGAATGAAGTGGGAGAACTATAAATTGAGGGAGATATACAGGGAATAATTGGGAAACATTAGCTCAGATAGAGATGTATGAAGGGATTATGTCCGCAGGCCCGTGAACCTCCGGGTCCAATAGTGCCACGGTAGTAAGTTATTAATGAAAATCACATTATCATCATCAACAACAAGGATTAAGTCCAATGGCCGGTTCCGATCTCATTATAGGTCGAATTGGTCCTTCCATCTCTTCAATGGTCTTCCCAACATTCTTCTCCCTTTTGGTTTATAATTATACATTCTTCTTGGTATGCGCTGTTCATTCATTCGTAATACGTGCTGAAGGTAAGCATTTTGATATTTTATTCTTTAACAGAAATTAAATATATTAAGTTCTGTTCTTATATCTTTGTTTTTCATTTTATCGGCTCTTTGATATCCTGCTATTGCTCTCAACATCTTCATTTCAGCAGTCTCTATTTGTTTACTATCTGCCTTTGTTAATGCCCAGGTTTCATATCCATATATAAGAGATGGAACTGCCAATACTTTGTAAAACTTCAAAATAGTTTCTTTTCTAGTCTTATTCAATAAAGTCCGTTTAATTGTGCCACATAGATAATTGAATCGTTCTATTTTAGTGTGTTTATCTAAATTTCTGTCATTGCCTAAATGACATCCCAAATAATTAAAATTCTGAACTTGGTCTATAATTACATTGTTTATCATTATTTTTGTTCTTATTGCACATTTTCCTTTCAGAGCTAATAGTTTTGTTTTAGATGTAGATATTCCTAAATTGTATTTTAGAGAGATATTATTTAAAGTATAAAGTATAAAGGAATTTTTCTTTTCTGATGCTGTCATTATTACTTGATCTCTGCAAAAACCACACATTTTATAATTTTGTTTATATGCTTCAATTTGTACGATTGTCAAGTGCGTTTATACAAAGACGGAAGCATCAAGTGACCCCTGTTAGCAACATATGACACCTAATTTCACTGCTGGTGGGAGCGTTGACCCGATAGTCGAGCGAGAAAGTTAGAAAGTGTAAAGATAGGGACAAAGTTGTATCCAGAAGCTCAGTTACATTTGGGTCAGGCTTATGTGGACCCCACACGTCGCTTTGCTGACAGTACTATACATACAAAGTACGGGCTCCATACAATTAAACTTTATAACAGATCACAAACTTAATAGTATATTACGATGCGAGGTTGGGAAGTGGTTTTTACAGAATCGAGGAAAATGTTTAAAAACCGAGCGATAGTGAGGTTTTTAATTTTCGATATTCTGTAAAACACTTCACAAACGTGCGTTGTACATTATTTTTTTGCGCGATGGTGTTTTCAAAATGATAAATAATAGTAAAATAATAACATCTTTGTTGGAAATATTTGCGTTCATTATAAACAACTGACTAACCTTAGCAGTTTGGGTAATTTTTATCAGTTTTTTTTTTTTTAGTTTATACTAGTTTTTCCTTATTGTTTTGCCTTTTTCTTTGTTTGTTTTACCCGTTTGTTAACTTTCTACTAATTCTCACATAGACACGAGGACAGGACACACACCCAGTCCCAAGGTGGGGATTTAAAATCCCCTACCCCGCCAGGTATCGAACCCGTGTCGCAGGAGTGGAAGGTAGGGACTCCACCGATTACGCCACAGCGACGGACTAGTTGAAACTACATTAGGTCGTGAGACCAATTAGTGATAAAATTGCACAAGTACGTATTTATTGTTTTATATTGTTTCATATAAAGTTCAGTTCATTTAAAATGCAGTGATTTGTTTCGTATAATATATATTAACACTACATTTTAGATATTTTTTGTCCTATATAGATTGTATGTAGTATACATAGAGGTCAGTGGTTTAACTTCCCACATGCGTGTTTCTAATATGTAATATTACAGTATAGTTATTTTATTACAGTGTAGTTATTTAGGTTGGAAACCCCTAAATGTAGGAAGTTGAACTTTCAATCATGGTCGTCATTGCTGTAAGTACGACAAAACGCACTATCGCGCAAAATATTCTTTTCATAGACTTATACAGTATTCACATTTTATTCCTTGTTCTCAGTGGCCTAGATGTTGTCCCCCCTTACCTCTGGTACCCAGGAATTTTGTAAAAAAATAATTGAAAGCAAATATTAGAAAACTCATAATCATCATTAGGGAACGCATTTTTTTGTTCTAAAACTTAAGATTGCAACATAGTATAGTGCTTATATCCAATCAACTGATTTTATTATAGCCTAATCCTAGCTAATATCCGGCGTTCGCTGCTACGCCTAAATAAATGAAAATTAATGTGCTTTTATGTTTAGTTGAATAAGTGTAGGTAAAAATAATTATAAATTTATATTTTTTAAATGCCTCGTGCTGTTTACCCGGCGTTATCCGGGAATCTACTCATCCCGATCTTCTTGGCATAAATGTGCTGAAAGACGAAAATTAATGTACTTCTTAAGATTAGTTAAATAAGTAAAATGAAAAATAATTATAAATGTATATCGTAATTAATTTAAGGTTCCCCGTGCTGATTACCCGAAATCTACTTATCTCGATCTTCTTGGCATGAATAAACTAAAAGACAAAATTCGTAATTGTGAGTTATCCCTAAAAGAATACCGCCATGTGCTGCTATGCTTGCACAGGAATCTAGAACTTTTCTCGATCTTCCTGGCATCAATGAAAGACAAAAATTGTTATTGTGAGTTATGTATAAGAGATAAACATATGCTGTCGCGGACTTTTTTGTAGAGCTTTTTGAGATATTCAATTCTGTGTACATTCATTCTGTGTATTTGTTGTGGTTTAGGCAGCGTAAGCTATTTAAGCGTCCAAAGAGCTATTTTTTCACGTTTTCCACTACAAAGGGCGATATTTAAGGGCGAGGAGTTGAGTATCACAACTTTCTTATAGCCTATGTTCATCCCGGGAATCTCCTGAACATTTTGCAAAAAGCCCCTTGACAATCGGATCAACGGTATGACCGCGCATAAAGTACTAACAAACAAACAAACAAACATTTTTATATATTAGATAACTTACAAAAAACATTCCTCAATACTTTGTGTGGGATCTAGCAATATTTCATTTATATTATACATCTTATTTTTACACTTTATTTCTTTTTAATTTAAAAATAGGATATGTAATATACATTTTTTATAAATGTAATATTTCTAGATCCCACGCAAACATTATTATAAAAATATAAGTTGATTGAAAATACATACTTTATTAAATTAATTTTATCACTATACTATGTTGCAGTCTTAACTTTTAGAACCTAAAAAACTGATCCCTAATCATCATCATCCGTCACGGATTAGGTTTTTGTAGACCTCTTTCGCTCCTATCTAGCAGCCTTTTTAGCGGTCTTCCTGGTCGACGATGTCCTTTGGGCTTATATTGCATAATACTTTTTTTGGGATTCTTGAATTATATCCATTCTTTTACATTGTGTAGCCAGTTTAATTTATAACTGTTGAGTTTTTATTCTAATGATTCTACTTCTAATTGTTCTAAAATCTCTGTATACTTTTATTATTCTATTAGAAAACTAATACACAAAATAAAATAAAAAAAAACATTAATAATAATAATAATAATAATAGCTTTATTTTACCTGGCAGAGTTAAGGCCTTAAGGCCTTGTCTACCACTCAACCAGGTTTAAAAAAAATACAAACAAAAAAAAAAGTCTTAAATCTAAATTACAATATATATATATATATATATATATATATATATATATATATATATATAAACGATTACAAGTTATGAATACAATACAATTAATATTTATAATGTATTTTGATTTACTCTACATTGGTAAATGCTTTACGATACAAAGAAGTTTGGGGAGCTCTGCTCTAAATCACCACTAATTTCTGAAATTGTTTTATTGTTGCTATAAAATTATTATATTCTACAGTGTTCTGCCCTAGGACAGGTCCTTCACTCCAATCATACAATTTTCATGCTGTGCTTTGCAGCTTTACTATGGAATTATATGTATAATAGCTTTCCGTTGCTTTTCACACCAGGTGATGATGATGATGACCAGATGATGCTCGGGAACTTTTTGAGCCTCAAAGCTACATTGAATTTGTCTTACAGGCGAGGAAAACCCCTGAAAAAAAGCCTCACCCAGGAAGCTTGTCCCGACCGGGAATCGAACCCGGGCCGGCAACACGCTACTTCGAGACTACAGCGGTGGATTATCAAATGGCTATTTAACTCATGCCCCAAATGGGAGTCAACGAACAATCGCGTTTTAATGAATTTTGATCTACAACCAATCACAGTCGTGTTTCACCTGGAATTTATCAAATAAGTTTATCATATTAAAGAAAGCTTCTCCTTTTTTCTTCTTCTTCTTCCTTCCAAGTATTAGGCCAAGGCCTGTTACGATCCTATAGAACATTTTCCTTATGGGAAATTCTCGTATAAGACTTGAAAGCATAATAATAGTCCCTTCGATTGGTTGCTGGCCAAAGGAAGGCAAGACCAGTGATGGGGCTGCCATCTTATAGCCTCTGGTCAGGCTTTTCTGGAGAAGAAAAGAAAATAAAGGAAAGGAGAAATGGAAAAAAGGAAGGACTCCCTAGCCCTCGGATGCCCTAATAGCGTCGGGGTCGAAAAAATAACAGTTAACCAAGAGAGGTTAGATAGATTTCTGAATAGGCCAGAGCATAATTTTGCAGTGACTGACTCTCTAAGAAACGCGGTTACCAGATTGTATATATAGTGCACGAATGTAAACAGATACTGCTTGCGGGATATAATAGAAAAAACATTCGTAGTAATTGATTGTACCACAATAAAAAGAAGCCACTGTTTACACTTTCTTAAACGTATAATTTTCCAGGAATTTACGTTCCAGAAAAATATAATTTACATCATAGAACATCAGAAATTAATTAATAACCTATAATATTGGTTATAAACAATTTGATGTGTTTCATTTATTCTCCACTAGGGTGCATTCTTACAATATTGCGATCATTCGGCAATAAATTATATGATCTGGTTGCAGTGATGAACAAATGAAACATAACAAACGTTTCTCATTTGTTTTCAAACATCGCCTTTTACATTAAATATATACATGTTTTAAAATAACTATATTCAAATAATGATTTGTGAGTAAACAGCTTAATTTTATTCGTTAAATAGTCCTAACAAATGCCACTCTATTTCCAAATTCTCTAGATAAATTGTACATCACTCGTGGCATTACTTAAGATAATTATGATAAAATAAGTACTGATACTTAAATTGAGGATTGAGGAAGGCCAGGAAAAAATTTCAAGTTAGTTATCAGCGGGGTTTGAACCCGGGATCTCCTGAATACGAGTCTCAAAGACTATCGCTAGAGGCAACATGCTCGCTGTTGTTTTTTGTTTGTGTAGAAAAATACAATAGTTTATCACATCAAGTGTTGTAATTAATACTTCCCACAATAAGGTTTGTTCGTAACTTTTTGTTTGGGGATTGCAACAACTAAGGTCAAGGTCAACAGTCAGAGATGACGTCACTTTGGGGCTGCAAAAAGAAACTATGATAGGCTCTCCCAGATGTCGCTTTGCAGACTCATTCAATGTTTTCACGAGTCACGGTCAAATTATCCCCCCCCCTTTTTACATATCCATACTCCTTAAAGGTGCTAATAGCAGAGTGATATGTGTTGGTTTAAGTTTTACTATCGACATAATGATAACTGTTAATATTATAATGAAGATATTTATATACAGTATGTTAAAAATGTAATTTAGAACGATTTATAACATCATCATTTCAAGGTATAATAAAAATTAATAATAATAATAATAATAATAATAATAATAATAAATAATAATAATAATAACAATGATAATAATAATAATGATAATAATAATAATAATAATAATAACAATAATGATAATGATAATAATAATAATGATAATATCATTACTATTATTATTATTGTTATTGCTATTGTTGTTATTACTATTATTTTTATTACTGTTATTATTGTTACTATTTTTTTTATTGCGGATGAGCCCATGTAGGACTACGCAAAGTACTTAGAGGCGTTTCCTTTGAGCCCAAATTTCTTTCATTCTTTTGCTATGAGCTAGTTTTCTATCATATGTCCAAGTTGTTCCAGTTTTTTCTTCGGTTTGTCCTCTTGGTCAACTTGCCACTTATTCACCTTAATTCTAAATATATCTCTGTTTGGGGTATCTTCTTTAGTAATTCCTGCCAATTTTAAGTCATTTTTGACTTCATCAATCCACTTCATAGTATCCACTGGAGCTTTACTTCTGTTTTCGTAGAATTCCATTATCTGTTTTGTAAGCCTATTTGAGTTCATTCGTTTAATATGACCATAAAATTTTAATCTTCGTTTTCTAATATCACTATGAATGTCTGTATATATTTTTATTTCCTTTTTACTTCTGAGTCTATTATTATTATTATTATTATTATTATTATTATTATTATTATTATTATTATTATTATTATTATTATTATTATTATTATTATTATTATTATTATTATTATTATTATTATTATTATTATTGCATTATAGATTCAGTTAAAATCTTCGTAAGATTTTAAATTTAATTACTGAAGATGGACATGTACCGAAGGGTCTATGAAGATTTAAGTGAGGTTTCATTTAGTTTAGTGCGACTGTGGTTCACCGTTGTGGTCTCGGGATAGCATCACTGCTTCATACGCAGCGGGCCTGGGTTCGATCCCTGGTCAGGACAAGTTTCGTGATTTTTTTTCGGTGTGTTTCCTCATCTGTAAGACAAGTGTTTGGAAACGTTAGGGACCAAAACGTTCTCCGAACATCATCTGATCATCATAACCATCATATTCGCCGTGTTTTTTATGAATGTGTGTGTGAATGGCGTGTTTCGTCTTAATGTTGTGTTGTCTAGGAGGAGGCTCTGACATTGAACAGATCATCATTTAGGGAGGCCCCCCATGTCTCTGTGTGGTCAAAAAGTGTGTGTGTGTGATACATAGTTAAAATCCCTCTCCCGACAGGTTGTGTCAGTGTAAGGCCCGGTTGTCATATGGCACGTAAAAGTACCTACAATATGAGAAGTTAGTACAAGCAGTTTATTACGAGAGTTGAAACAAGCAAGGCCTCTTGAAGATGTCACCCACAGCAGTTGGCCAAGAATCCTGAAAAGGTATTTTGGAATTTAAAAAAAAATAGAACAGATAGCACACTTTAATTATCTTGGTTCAGATATAACATATAGCTATGATTGGGATATACATAATAAATTAAACCGATATCAAATGATGTGTGGCACCATAAGAAGAACCGTTCGAAAGACTCGAAGAGAAACTCAGCTCAGGTTTTGTAAAATTATGGCCGTTCCTGTTCTTTTATATGGATCTGAATCTTGGGTACTTACAAAAAATATATCTCACACATTCAAGCCACTGAAATGAATTTTTTAAGATCCGTAAAAGGATGTACACGCATGGACAGATTACACAATGAATCAATAAGAAGCGAACTGGAGATATTTTCAATAGTCGATAAACTAGAAGAGCACAAATACCAATGGAAAGAACATTTAGACAGACTGGACAATACAAGATTACAGAAAAAGATCAACACCTACAAACCACATGGAAAAATATCTTTGGGACGGCCAAGGAAACGATGGACTTGAGACCGGAACAGGTCGCATTGACCTAATCCTGGAAAGGAAGAAGAAGAAGAAGAAGAAGTAGAAACACTTTTTTATTGTAATGCTAGTAGGTTCATTGTTATTTTCTTATTTAGAAGTTGTAATAGCACGGAATTATGTAGCTAAAAAAAATCGAAATCGGTTGACATCTTCTGGTCGCGCAAAGCCTCTGAAGTTTGGCAAAATTTAAAAAAAAAACTTCATTTTTGCAATTCTTTTTTTTAATATAAGTAGGTATTGCTGATCTTTGCTAAGCACGCTTATGTCTATCTGTGGGATCTGACAATCAATACTCTGGAAGTTATTTGTCAAATACCAAAAATGCGTAAAAATATAACTTGTTCATTATTCTGACAAATTTTGGAGCTTATGCGCGACCGGAAGATATCAACTGATCTAAACTAAATTAAAACACAATGTTTTTATGCTCTATTTGAAGACGTTACAAACTATTACATTACGAAAACATTAATTTAAACATTTAAAAAATATATATATCAAAAATGAAGTTTTTTTTTTCACATTTTGTCAAACTTTAGAGCCTTTGCGCGGCCGGAAGACGTCAACCAATTTTGATATTTTTTCTTTTCTTTTGTCTATATAATTTGCAACTTTTCTGCGCTATTACAATTTCGAAATAAAAAAAATATTTTTTTCGGCCCACCCTATTCATTATATCTTTTGCTTGTCCGTTTTCTGAATAAACATAAAGATTAGAAGGTTTAGCGTCTCTGGAGCATGCGACGCATAATTCGTTTTCAAAATTGAAACCGCACACTTGTAAAGATTGCCCTTGCACTTTATTGATAGTTTATAGCGAACGCAAGGCGTATTGAAAATAGAATTCGTTTGAACTCGTACACGCGCGTATTCGAATGCAACGTTGTGTCAAAATTTCATTTCATTATAGAAACACGCGCTTTTTCGAATGCAACTTCGTTCAAAATTTCAAGTCAATAGACTGATTACTTTTCTAGTTTTGCGAGCTAAATAAACGCAGCCTGAATTGTAATATTATAAAGATTTGAAAGGTGCATAAGCCTAACCCGTAGGTTCATAGCCGCGCGGACATAAGCTCTCCATACATCCCTATCCTGAGCCAATGTTTTCCAATCATCTACTTCCCTCAAATCATAGTTAATGTTAGCATAGCCTACTTTTATGAAACATTTTGCACCGTTGAGGTTATAGTTAGATATTTAAACAATAAAATTTGTATCTGTTGTGGTAGTCCTCCTCATCAAATTATATTTTTTCACGATAGTGTGTTCTGTCGTACTTACAGCAATGGCGACTATAATTGAAAGTTCAATTTCCTAAATTTTGGGGTTCCCAACCTAAATAACTATACTGTAACATTACATATTACCTACCTCGTTATACTACGTACAACGTATATACAAATAAATATCCAAAATGTAGTGTTAATATGCATTATACGAAACAAATCACTGCATTTTAAATTAACTGAACTTTATTTGAAACAATATTAAACAATACATTCGTATTTGCCGCCATTTTATTACTGATTGATGTCATGGCCTACTGTACACTCAACTAAATTATTTTCGGCATTTACCATATAAGCATTGGCCACACCGTTAACGTTAATCAGTTGTTTATAATGAACGCACTTGTTTTAAACAAAGATGTTATTAATTTGCTATTATTTGTTATTTTGAAAACACCATCGCCAAAAAATAGTGTACAACGCACGTTTGTGAAGTGTTTTACAGAATCTCATAAATTAACCTCACTTCTGTAAATAACACTTCCCAACCTCGCATTGGAATGCACTATTAGATAATATTGGAACTTATTTTCGCCTGACTGGCTGTATCATATTTACAAATTTTATTTTTTTAATATCTATTAATGACATCAACGGTGTAAAATCTTCCTTAAAAGTATAGATATGATCTGTCAGGCGAAAATAGTTTTAAATATAGGAATATAATTTGTTGAGGAGAACTGCCATAACAGATACAAATTTTATTGTTTTAAATATAGGAGGCATGTAGGACAACTTAGAACCAAAGCATACATCTCTAGGAAATATAAAATTTTGAAAAAAAGAAACAATGCTATTTCTCTTACTGAACTTTTGAAATGCAAGTGTATCTTTGCATATGAAAGTGTGGAGACTGTTTTTTTATGTGGAATAGCAAATAGTTTTAGGAACTGTGTTTGATGTTACAATTAGCTTGCACTTACTTTATATGGACTGAATAGGTTGGATATACTTGAATGCCCAGTTCATTACTTCTATATACGGTTTAAAGGAAGTCTAGAAAATCTACTTGCATACCACACACGCTCTCTTAAGAGTGCTGTGGTGAAATTAAACTATCATGGTTAGGCGCCCAAGAATTCTTCTTACATTTATATAACTGAAAATTACACACCAATTTGCCGATGATCAACTGGTTTTAGCGCAAAACAAATTTGATATGGAATTCATGATAAAAAGGTTGAAAAACACATATGAATCATGGGGTCTCACAGTAAATTTACAAAAAAACAGAATATCTGGCAATAAATAGCAATGAACGAGAAAATTTAATATTGGAAGAAGGAATCCAAATAAAGCAAGTGAAACAAACTAAATATTTGGGAATAATTATGGATAACATTGAAGGTATAGGCAAAGAGAACATAAAACATAGAATTGAATTGAGTAGCAAAATAATATCATCGTTAAATTCCATATGGTGGGATAAGCATATTTGGAAAGACACAAAAAAATATATTGGTAAAACATTGGTGGAATCTGTTGCAATGTATGGAAGAGAGATATGGACAATCAATAAGTACTACAAGAATAGACTAATAGCTCTAGAAATGGATTATTTATGGAGAAGTGCCAGAAAGTCTAGATTAGAACATGTCACAAATAAGGAAATTAGAAACATAATGGAAGCAGAAGAAAGCATAATTGAAAGAATTGAGGAGAAGGAATTAAAGTGGTTAGGACATGTCTTAAGAATGGAAGATGAGCGATGGCCGAAGCAACTATATGAATGGCATCCGAACAGAAAGAAGAAAAGAGGGAGACCAAGGTTAACATGGAAGGAAAACATGAAGACAGTAATGCAAGCTAGAGGGCTAAGCATCGAAGATGCCCAAGACCGTAGGCTTTGGAGGTTTGGCACGGGAAGACGGCAGCAGCTGTAAAAACCCGAAGATAGATAGATAGATAGAAAATTACACACCATCATCATCATCATTATCTTCCAGGGATTAAGACTGTTGGCTCGTTCCGGTTTCATGAAAGCTAGAATTGTTAAAATTGTTTAGAGCATCTTCTGTGTGGGCGACCAACATTTCTCCTTCCGCGCGGTTTATAATTTAGCAATAATTTTGGAAATCTTCCTTCTGGCATTCTATCAATATGTTCTTTCCAGTACTTCCTACATTTAATTATTCGGTCTGTAAGTTTGAAAATATTTACATTTATTTTCTTATCCAGCAGAGTATATCCTGCTATATTTCTTAAAAGTCGCATCTCAGCTTCTTCCAATCTTTGTTCTTGTCTTTTAGTGATCGTCCAACATTCTGATCCATACATCAATACAGATTTCCTTGGTTGGAATCATATTCAATTACATTATTAACAATAATATACCTCTATTTTGGTTTCAACAGCCATTACTTTATAAAATTTAATACATACCATCTAATAAATCTAATATACCATATATTTACAGTTAAATTATTTCGGTATCTTACATGTCAGACTTATGATGAGAAGAATTAATGAGGCATTGACATGGGAAAGATATTAAGCAATAAAAAGAAAATTTTACAGGGGAAGCAAGAAACAATTTTCCGAACATCGATTTTAATATAATTTTGACACTACTAAACATGAAATTTTATTTGCAAAATACTTATAAAATATACATATTTAGCTTTATAAAATATACAGGGTGTCCGAAAAGTCCGTAACCATTTCTGAGAAAACACTAATTTTTTACTCTCTATTGAATGTAATCTGAAATATGTTGACAATGCAACAACGAATAGACGTCGTAAGTTGGAGACTCAATGGACTGCCCTTCGCTGATGTACAAGAACGGTTTCACCGACGGCACCGAACAGAAGCCCCAACACGAACAACTATAAGAGGTTTGGTGAACAAGTTCAAGAGAACTGGGAATGTTTGTGACGAGAAACGTTCTGGACGGCCATTGACTTCACAGCAAACCGTGCAGACCATACGACAGGCGATCGAGCAGAGTTCAAAAGCGTAGGTACGTCGTCTCAGTCGGGAACACGACATCCCAAAATCCACTGTGTGGCAAATTTTGCACTTTGTACTGAAGAAAAAGGCTTACCACATCCATGTGCTCCATCATCTTGAACCTGAAGACTATGCGGCACGCATGACCATGTGCCATGACTTAATTGAGGCGATAAACAATGAAGATTTGTTGGAACACGACCAATTCAGTGACGAGGCTACCTTTCATACCTGTGGTCTCGTCAATCGCCACAACAGCAGGACATGGGCTGACGAACAACCAAACAACGCCATGGAAGGTGAACGTATGGTTGGGCCTCACCCAAGAGCGCATTTACGGTTCATTCTTTTTTTTTTTTTTTTTTTTTTTTTTTTTTTTGCTGAAGCAACAGTGAATTCAACAACATTCCGACAACATTCTGGATTCGGTGGTGTTCCAAAAAGACGGCGCCCCGCCACACTTTGCGCACATTGTTCGTGATTATCTCAACTAGACGTTCCCAGGACGCTGGATTGGACGAGGCTCGCCACGGATCTGGGCAGTACGCTCGCCTGATCTAGCGCCCTTGGACTTCTTTGCATGGGGTTACATCAAGAGTCAGGTTTACAAGATCAAGATTAGGCATTTGTAACACCCGCGTGAACGCATTTTCGTCATCGGTACGTAAATTACCCCAGCAATGTTACGGCGTATGTTTAGGTGCTCTGAGGAGAGACGGCAACTCTGCTTCGATATGGAGGGCAGTCATGTCGAACTACAGTGATTTCGTCCAATTACAGTGTCTTCTTTGATACTAAAAACATTTAATTTGAATTAAACTGCTCCTTCCCAGAAATGGTTAAAGACTTTTCGGACACCCTGTATTTAAATTTAAAAGTGTCAAAATTGTTTTTTCTTCCCCTGTAAAATTGGCTTTTTATGACTTACTATCTTATTCTCCCATGTCAACGCCTCAATTAATCACACAATAGTGTGTTAAACTAAAATGGCCATTTGAATAGTTCCCTTAAAAGAGATCTAACCCAAAAACTACAAATTGGGTTAAAAAACGCATAATGTTCATTTTGAGTCTATTACCTTTATTATATCATTTAATCTGTTGGAAACGTATACAGCCATTTTGAATTCAAAATAACATGCTATAATAACTGAATTTTAACAATTTTATACATAATTGAGTGGAAAAATTATCTATTTCTATAAAGTAGAAAAATGATCCAACACATATTTAACTAAAACTGCTACAATAATAAATATAAAATGTATATTGAACACTGATTCAGTTAGAAAAAATCTAACAACCAGTTTTCAATATTTGTTTTCATTTAATGTTATTTCTTTACATTGTTTGTGTCTTTCTTATTTTCACTCAATTTCTCTAATTAGAATTCACGGAACTGTGGTGGATTGAATTTACACATGTGCAATAATTGTTTTTCTGCACTGTTACCCATGACTTGACTAACTGCTTTCGCCATATTGTTATAGATAGATCACTATTCATTTGAAAGCTAACTTTTAAAATGAATAGAACGGGTCTAGAAGAGAGTATGAATGTTTTTACATGCACCAATGCCTTGATATTCTCCAGATAGATCACTAATCCACTCAAACCCAACTTTCAAATTTTTGTTGGTTAGGTCACTTTTAGGTGCAATTATTAATTTATTGATATTGATCTATACCTCAAATAATAGAGGAACTTCGGGTAATTTGGACCCCTGTTTTGAATTTGTTGTTTTTTTCTTTTAATTAAGGGATTTGAATTTTGTTTAATAACATTGATTATCATTAGTGGTGTAACTGTAGAATAGCATTATTATTTTATTCAAATATTGATAATCTTCATAATTTATAAACTTTTTTACATTACAAGAAAAGTCCACTTTAGCCTCCATATTCGGATAAAGTGGGCCCCATAGTCCAAATTAGATTTTAGTCTATTTTTAAGTTTATTTACTCTATCAATTATGTTATTTTTAGTCTGGACATCTTACCTCAATATTAATGTTGATTTGTTCTTGAACATGTTTCAAAACAATTCTGTTTTATCGTCAGCTTTCCCAGACTGGTTTTATTTATCTTGCATTATGTTGCACAACCTGGATGTCGATGTCAGCTCCATCCTGTGGTTGGCCAAAGAACCTCTTAACAAGGTCACGCTCCATCGGTATATCAAAATTCATAACTCTGTTTCTGTTCTTCTGAATATAATTTTTTTCCCAAATAGTCAACTCTTTTGTATTTTCTAACTGTTTTAATAATTTAGTGTCTGAATTTATATTATGTTTTTCAGACCAAACATGAGCAGCAACTGCAGATTTTTCTATTTCCCCATTTTTAATATTTCTTATGTGTTCTTTGGTTCCAATTTTTAGGTTTCTTTTTGTTTTTCCTATATATATATTTTCACAACCCATGCATTCAATTTGATATATTCCTGACTTTTTATTTTATCAGTTTTTTTCATTTTTGTTTGTTTTTATTAGTTTATTTAAACTGTAGTTATTTTTTGGTGTTAATTTTAATATTAAACTTCTCAAATATCTTTTGAAATTTATTATGTACCCAAGGGTGATATGTGAATTTCTTATATTTTCTCATAGGTGGTTCTTCTATTTCAAGAGCACTTCTGTTTATCATATTTTGTTTTTTATACTTTTCTATCCTTTGATGTACCATTTTTTTCATCAAACCCGTTTTCTCTTGCTACTTTGATTATGTGTTTTTTCTCATGTTTGAAATCTTCTTCGTTTAAGGGTAAGTTTACCAATCTATAAGTTAAACTATTAAAGGTTGCTAATTTATGTCCAATTGGATTGAAACCTGTTGATTTTATAAAATTTTCCGTATGAGTTTCTTTCCTATGAATCCCGAATTCAATTTTTCTTTTTCTTCGTTTCTGATTATTATTACTCTATTAATTTATACAGAAAGGCACAGATTAATCTGAAAATATTTATGACTCATCATAATTAAAAAGCGTTGATATTTATTTAATGTTTTGAAAAATTATTTTTAATTATAACATTCACGCATCATTCAACTGCAGAAAGCGGCGGTTTTTGGGTTTAGTAAGATTACCAAGCATATTAAACAAATTAAGTGAATGTTTTTTACAGATAGCATCCTCATTGATAATATATATATATATATATATATATATATTCATGTAAAGTGGACCCAAGGTCCTCGTGGTGGATCCACATTAACCGAATCCATTTGCTATGATTAATTATTTTATACAGCCACGATGTCACATAATATCAAACCAAACCCGTCAGTATATTAAAACAACATCTACATAATATAATATATTTAATTCTTTCGACAAATTGTAATATTCAATAGCAGAAATTAAGAATTGATTCTTAGCTTGAAAAACTTTTAAAGTGTTCATTTTCATCTGCTTCTTCTTCACTTCACGGGCTAGGCAAATTGCCTGCTCCGCCTCACAGTTGTTCTGTCCATCTTTTCACTGGCCTTCCTACATTCCTCGAACCTCTTGGGTTGTATTTAATGCTGCTCTTGGTAATCTTGATACATTCTTCCTTTCCACGTGTGTAAACCATTTCTCTCTACATTCTCTGATTTTCTCATCCAATGGATATATATTTAACTCTGTTCTTATATCTTCATTCCTTATCCGATCCAATCTTGTGCAGCCTTTTTAATTGTCATAAATATCACAAATAAACCCTTTTCACACACAGAATAAAAGGAACTGGTCTTGAACCCGTCAAGTTGATGAGGGGAATAAATTAAAATATTGTCTGTTCGAGGGCAGCACCAATTAAAGAAGATATTAACAGGGTCCACTCAAACATTAGGCTCCACATTACCCGAACATCCCTATACCCCTAACTAACTAACTAACTCACTGGCACTACCTAACCCGTAGGTTCATGGTCGCGAGGACATAAGCTCTCCATATATCCCTATCCTGAGCCAAAGTTTTCCAATCATTCCCTGTATAATCTATTTCCCTCAAATCAGAGTTAATGTTATTCTCCCACCTCATTCTTAGTCTACCAACTGGGCGTTTTTCCTCTGGTTTTCCTACAAGAAGCTTTCATGCACGTCTTGCATTCCCCATTCGTGCCATATGTCCTGCTGATCGCAGTCTACGAGACTTAACTGTTCTAATTATATATGGCTTCCTATAAAGACCATGTAATTCACTGTTATACAGTCTTCTCCATTCACCTGTCTGTTCATCTCTCTTTGGTCCAAATTTTTTTCTAAGAACTTTATTCTCAAATACTCTTAATGTCCTTTCCTCCCTTAAAGTAAGATTCCATGTTTCGCATCCATATAATATGTGGTAGAATAATAGTTTTATATATTTTCAGTTTAACGTTTTTTGAAATGAGTTGGGGGAGCCAAAGAGTCTCTGTAATGCATAATAATATGCATTTCCAGAATTGAGCCTATGTTTAATTTCCTTGTGCATCTCATTCCTGTTTGTGATTATTGTTCCTAGGTATTTGAATTTAGCCACTTCCTCAAAATTTACCTCATTTGTCATTAGCTGTCCATTTCCATTATATAATGTATTTATATGTGTGACCATATATTTAGTTTTATTGATATTTACTTTCAGTCCCAATTTCATAAGTGTTATTTAGTAGTGTGTGCATGTTGGCCTTTGGTATCTCCTCGCTATCAGCCAATAGTACTACATCATCATGCCTATATCCTTAATTTGATTAATTCTCTATATATTCTTTATTGTCAAACTTATAATTTTCTTACTTATAAATTACTATACTTTTCACCTCCATGATAAGTGGTAACGTCGTTGCCTCACTCTCAGGAGACCTTAGTTCGAAAAGTTTCCTGGGTGAATTTTTTTCGGAGATTCTTTTACTGTAAGACAAATGTCAGGAAACTTTAAGGCCAAATAGTCTTCGAACAACATCTGACTATCATAAACACAAACATCCATATCATATTCTCCTTGTTTAGTTTGAATGTATCAGTCAATGGCATGTCTTTATTTAAAAGTTCGTGTTATCTTCAAGATGGCTCCATTCGAGATATTACTAGAAATCAGTCACTTCTTCAAAATTTCCTTCATTTGTCATTAGTTGTCCATTTCCATTATATAATGTATTTCAGTGTGTGAACATATATTCAGTTTTATTGATGTTTACTTACAGTCCCAATTTCTTAGTGTTATTCAGTAGTGTGTGCGTGTTGGCCTTCAGTATCTCCTCGTTATCGCTCAATAGCACTACATCATCAGCATAAACTAACAGCCTAATAATACCATTGAGTTGCAGGCCTTCTTCATTTTCCAAAGATTTTATGGCATGCTCTAATACAAAATTGAGTTGTAGAGGAAATAGTGCATCTCCTTGCTTTAACCCATTGTGAACTTTCAAAAGTACCCGAAAACTGATTGCCTACACGCAGCCTACTCTTTGTGCCATTTAGACATATTCGTATAAGTCTAACTAACTTTTTAGGGATACCGAACTCCAGCAGGATACTATATAACTTCTTCCTCTTAACTGAATCGTATGCCTATTCGAAGTCTATATATAGTTGATGTACAGTGTCATTATATTCCCATTTCTTGTCTAAAATCTGTCTTATGCTAAAGATCTGGTCTGTTGTAGACCTGTTTCTTCTAAATGCACATTGATCGTCTCCTAGAATGTCATCTATCTACAGGGTGGACCGCTCGAATGGACCTAATTTCAATTGCTTGTTACTGGCAAACGGTTGAAGATAGAAACTTAAAACAACGTTCATATTACAGAAAAACTCACCAAGTTTTGATATCCAGATCACCACATCTCTATATGAGCCCCAGCAGTCACTGTGACGATATCAAAGCGATGAACAATTTCTTGCCAAGTACGTTGGAGTATGTCTTCTGGAATGTTCTCAATAGCCTCTATGATGCGCTCACGAAGATCACGAAGGTCTTTGACTGGGGTGGTGTAAACTTTATCTTTGACATAGCCCCAGAGAAAGAAATCCAGTGGTGTTAAATCGGGAGATCTCGGGGGCCACGCGATTGGTCCTCCCCTAACCAATCCAACGGCCAGGGAAAATGTTGTCCAAAGTCGTACGAACTTCATTGGACCAGTGGGGAGGAGCACCATCTTGCTGGAAAACGATGTTAGGCTGCAGTTGTTCAATTTGTGGAAAGAAGAACTGCTCCAGCATGTCAAGATATGTGGTACCACGAATAGTTTTCTCGGCGAAGAAAAAACGGTCCAATGACCTTATTATGTGACAAACTGCACCAAACATTCATCTTCGGACTATCACGAACATGCTCTTGAATAGCGTGAGGATTCTCCGATCCCCAGATCCGCACATTATGCCGGTTTACCTTGCCTGACAAATGGAAAGTGGCTTCGTCCGAGAAGAAAATCTTGGTCATGAAGTCAGGATCAGCGCCGGAGACGGTCCAGCATCGTATTGGCGAATTCCACTCGTTTCGGCATGTCATTCGGCTCCAGACGTTGCACTAACTGCACTTTATATGCGTGCAGTTTGAGGCGTTTGTGAACAATCCGTTGTAATGTCGATTTTGGTATTTGAAGTTCCCGCGAAGCTCTTCTTAATGACTTCCGGGGGCTTCGCTCAAATGCGGCTTGAACATTTGCTACCATTTCATCGGATGCTCTGCGACCATCACCATGCTTCTTCAACACAGATCCTGTAGCTAATAATGTATCACGCCACTTCTTTATGCTTCTAGCAGTTGGAGCATCACGGTTAAACACACGCCGGAACTCCCTTTGAACTCTAATGATTGATTTAAACTCCGCATACCACAAAACAGCTTGCGCTTTCATCTGCGGAGTCGCCATTTTCACAAACAATTAAATCTAAGAACGAGAAACGTATCTTTGTGCCATCTACCGACAGGATTCGAAACTTGGTGAGTTTTTCTGTACTATGAACGTTGTTTTAAGTTTCTATCTTCAACCGTTTGCCAGTAACAAGCAATTGAAATTAGGTCCATTCGAGCGGTCCACCCTGTATATACAGAGTAACAGGACCTCACCGACAAAATGATAGGGATGTTAGGCCATGCAGAGAGGATCTTTTTTTTTTGTGAGGGAACATATAGTCGCAAACACGTTGTTTATGAGTTATGCGCAGATGAAGGTGTTTACCCGTAGGGTCGGAACTGAATACAAACAATTGTACACGTATCATTTTATTGACTATTTAACTCATGCCACAAATGCTAGTCAATGACCAATCACATTTCAATGAATGTTTTTTACAACCAATGACAGTCGTGTTTCACCTCGCTCTTTATCGATTTTTCTTTATCAGTTCCTGCTTTTGTGATAAAGAAAGCTCCTCCTTTGTAATGTTCTGAACAGGTCAAATGATTATTTTTCTCCAACAAATACATTGAATATAGCAAATAATGAAAAGAATCCTTGATTTTACTGAGTTGTTTACTAAAAAAAATTAATGAATAACCCGTAATGTTGATTATGATATATAATTTGATGTGTTTCATTATTTCTCCACTTGGGTGCACTCTTACAATATTGCGATCTTATTTGGCAATAAATAATATGATCAAGCAGCAGTGAATGAACATAACCTCACATTTCTGATTTGTTTTCAAACATCGCCCTTTACATTAAATATATACATATTTTAAAATAACTATAATTAAACAATGATTTGTGAGTAAACAGCTTAATTTTATTCGTTAAATAGTCCTAACAAATGCCACTCTTGATTTCCAAATTCTCTAGATAAATTGGAAATTACTCGTGGCATTACTTATGAAAAATACATGTTTTACAATAAGTGTTCAAACAGTCGACCCTTGATATCGTCGCAGCAACGATCGGCCAGCATGGCCGATCATGGCAGGATTCTTTTTGTCGTCAAAATTTGAACATTTATTGTAAAAACACGTCTTTTTCAATAAATTAATACGTGTACAATTGTTTGTACTCAATTCCGACCCTTACGGGTGAACAGTTTCATCAGCGCATAACTCATAAACGACGTGTTTGGGACTATATGTTCCTTCACACGAAATGATGCTCTCTGCATGGCCTGTCATCCCTCTCATTTTGTCGGTGAGGTCCTGTTACATCCTGTATATTCCATAAACCAGCAAAATTGGATCATGAATTCGACTTGTTGGAAATTAGCTTAGTTTAGGAGTTCCTGCGTGACCGATTTTTTTTTTTTGCAATTAGATTCAATAAGATATGAATGAATGATTCAAGTCCAATGGCAAAACTCATTCGTTATCAAAATGTTAACAAACATGTGTTAACCTAAATTTGCTAATCTGCTATTTTATATTTCCTCATCTTCAGAAGCTGAAAGGAGGCCAGGTTCTGTGACGTCACAAAGTGTCACAGCCAGGTCATGCGCGTTGACATACAAAATCCTGGTGTTATCTGCTCCCCTCCCCCTCCCCAAATATAACATGTCCCGTATGACAAGGAACGATCTTTTGACCTTACTTCTCTGGTGAGTAACTGACCCAAGATAAGTTATTGCTGTTAATGAATAGATTTAGGCGAGGCGGATTATGGGTGATTCTAAGCACGTACACCCTCACAGTGTTGCCAAAGTGTCTACAGAAATAAAAAATATATACAGCTCAATTAATTTAAATTAATGAGTAACTTGACGTTTTGTAATGAATTTGATTTAAAACTAAACGTATGGTCATACGTAGAAATGAATAATTAGACTAAACAACAAATGAGGAATAAATTGAAGAACTGGAGAAAATAAAATGCCTAGGAATAATAATTAGCAATGTAAAATTATGGCTTTCGCGGCAGGTGTCTTGATTCCTGTTGGATTTGTCTTTCGCGCTAAATGGCCGTGGTCTGGTTTTCTTAAAACTCAACGTTTCGTCTACTACTGCGGTAGATCTGCTGAGGAGATTCTGCGAGCTCTATGAACTCCTAACTCTTCAACTGTCGACTGCAGACAGAAATGAGGTGCAGTAATACATTGAACATAGCCTCAACACTGGAAACGCGTGCCATTTACATTACAGGGATTCTTGTCTTCCAAAAATTTATTTAAAAAAAACTGTTTATACAGAGTGAAAATTATTTAAACCGACAAACTCTGGGAGGTTGTAGGGGACACCAAGACAAATGTTTTTCCCTAATGCCATTTTTTCCTATGAGGATTATTTAAACCGGTAGAGGACGTATTACGCTCTTCAGTTGTCATGACTGCAACTGCTGTTGATAGTAGGAATTGTTTTTGTCCACCAGTGTAGTAGTGAATTTTATATGTTTACTAATGGAGCGATACACCTGATACGCGTATGTGTGGGCCGGTGTTGTTGGGGACATATCTCCTACCTAGGCCATTAAATGGCAGGCACTATTACAATTTTCTCGCCAGAGCATTGCCAGAATTGCTGGAAGACGTCCCGCTCCCTACAAGACAACGCATGTGGTTCCAACATGACGGGGCGCCGGCACATTTCAGTCGTCGTGTGCGTCGATTCTTGAACCAACGGTTTCCAGAAAAGTGGATTGGCAGAGTTGGTCCTGTACCATAGCCTGCTCGATCCCCAGATATGACCCCTTTGGATTTTTTTTTTGTGGGGGAGAGATGCGCAACTTTGTTTACACAATTCCTGTTGCATCAGAAAAGGATCTGGTTGCCCGGATAGTAGCAGCAGACTCACTTCGTGAGTCGTGAATTTACTTACGATAAAGACTGTTAAAGACGCATACATTTGTTGTTAATATGACACTCACTTTCATGGGAACAATCAGTAAAATAAATACGCGATAAACACTCCCGATAAGTGCAACTGTTATGAAAACGAGACGCACTTCCGTGAAAACAATCGGGAAATTAAAAGTACTTAGTAAAATGTACCGATAGCCTTGTATAATGAGAACAAAACTGGTTCTTTCAGTTGGGTTTGGTCTGCCATGGAGAATAGAAAGAGGAAAAAGTCACTCACTTAGCCAGAAATAAAAATTTATAAGAGAGTGATAATGATCCAGATGATGACCTGACTCTTGAAACAATTAAACCGAGTGAAGTGTTAAGTGCGAATGAAGTGTTAGGCGTTACATTAACACAATATTTGTAATTAAAAAGCTGTGAATGCGTTAATAACTTCATGAAATGAAGTGTAGGCATGTAACGAAAGAAAAGCACAATAAACAAAATGTTTGATTCAATAAATAATGGCCAAATAAAAAAAAACATTTTTTAGTCATCATCATCAACCGGAATCATGGCAGCTGCCGCCGTCTTCCGGCAACCAAACGCCATTCCTCTCTGTGTGTCCATTGATCTTCCTCCATTCCTCTGATATTCATAGCTGCTTGTACCCCTTCTATCCAAGTTTTTTTCGGTCTTCCTCTCTTCCTCCTTTCCATTGGGATCCATTCCATAACAATTTTAGGCAATCTTTGTTCTGGCATTCTTTTGACATGGCCATACCACTGTAATCTTTTCTTTTCTATAATGTCTATGATGTCTGGCTCCTCTTGTACACCCATAATTTCCCTTATTTCTTTATTTCGTATTCTATCCATTCTAGATTTTCCAGCTGATCTTCTTAAAACATCCATTTCTGTACTTAAAATTCTTTTCATTTCCGTGGTAGGAATTTGCCAGACTTCAGCACCATATGTTAAAATGCTCTGAATTATGGTTTGATATATTTGTAATTTTCTATTTTTTGTAATATTTTTGCTCCACCAAACAGAGTTTAAAGCATTTATTGCTTATTTTGTTTGTGGGATTTTTTTTAGTATTTTGGAATTTCTTAGATTTGGACAGAGTATACGGAGTATCATTCTAAAACTGCCATCGCAGCCATTAGAGGATCAGTTTTAATTTTAAGAAACCATCTTTACAAAATTGCTACTTTATAGAATATACTTTAATTTCAATTTGAAAATTTTAAATGTATTTATAAAATGTATTTCATCAATTTCGAAAATTAATTGTCTCTATCACTTTGCCCTTGTGACAATCCTCTAATGATGAAAATTTAATAAAACTGTTTTTATGTGGAATTGTAAGAATATGGGAATAGTGTAATAAATACGATTTTTTTCTCTTAAATTTCATTATAAAGCAATTCGTGTTTCATTATTACAATTGCAGTAATTTATGAGTGTTTCTTGGTTGAATTCTAATTAAGTTTGAAAAACTCTGCAAAACTGTAAATAGTGACTACTATACTTAGTAAGTCCACCGCTGTGGTCTCGAGGTAGCATGCTGCCTTATCACGCAGCGGACCGGGTTCGGTCCCCGGTCGGGGCAGTTTTTCTGGATGAGGTTTTTATCGGGGTTTTTCCTCACCTGTAAGACAAATGTCAGGAAAACTTTAAGGCCCAAACGGTCCCCGAAATCATATGGCCATCATCATTTCATCATTATCCTTCACCGATGTGGAAAGCAATGGGAAGCTACCACACCTACAATTCCCTAATAAAGCTGAAAGAATAGCATGAAAATGCTAAGATTGCAGTGAAGGACCTGCTTCGTGCAGAATTGCTATGGATGGATGGATGGATACTTAGTAATTCAGTAGACTTCCTAATTAAAATTATTTTCGTCATTAAAAAATAATTGTTTAAAATTAATAAACTTATATATCACTACTTACATTATTAACTTCATCTGAATTCTGTCAGAAGAACTAAAAGTATTATTTATTATCTAAACCTGATTTATGAGTAGATTATTCTGAATTGTAAGTATTCTTTCCTCGTCATCATTGACATACATATAATTCACGTTCAATAATATATATATATATATATATATATATATAGATGGCAGTTGAATGATATTTCCGCTACCTCTTGTGTGAATTGAGAATACTACATGTATAAGAAAATTGTACGTTTGTCTTGGAATTCTTGGGTAGCTCAGTTGGTTAGAGCGCTAAAGGTACAGACTTTAGAGACTCGAGTTCAAATCCCGACTCAAGCATTCTTTTTTCTTTTCATATCATATATATATATATATATATATATATATATATATATATATATATATATATATAGTAATTCTGCACGAGTGGAGGTCTTTCACTGCAATCATAGTATTTTAATGCTATGCTTTGCAGCTTTACTAGGGAATTATAGGTGTGGTAGCTTCCTATTGCTTTCCACACCAGTGAATGACGATGATGATGATGATGATGATAATGATAGTCGGATGATTTTCGGGGACCGTTGGGCCCTAAGCTTCCTGACATTTGCTTTAAATGTGAGGAAAAATCCCGAGAAAAACTCACCCAGGAGCCTGTTCGACCGGGAATTGAACCCGAGCCCGCTGCGTGACAAGGTAGCACGCTACCTCGAGACCACAGCGGTGGACATATATATACCTCGAGACATATATATATATATATATATATATATATATATATATATATATATATATATATATATAATTTTACATATATATGTCCACCGCTGTGGTCTCGAGGTAGCGTGTTGCCTTGTCACGCAGCGGGCCCAGTTTTTCTAGGTGAGGTTTTTATCGGGGGTTTTCCTCACCTGTAAGACAAATGTCAGGAAACTTTAAGGACCAAACGGTCCCCGAAATCATATGGCCTTCATCATCATCATCATCATCCTTCACCGGTGTGGAAAGCAACGGGAACCTACCACACCTACAATTCCCTAGTAAAGCTGCAAACATAGCATGACAATGCTAGATTGCAATGAAGGACCTGCCTTCGTGTAGAATTACTATGGGTGGATATAAGCATGATATATAATAATAATCCGTCCCTACATATCAATTTAAATCCTGGATAAGGCAGACTAACAGGGACAGAAGGAGTAGAAACCAATAATGAAATAAAAAGGTTTAGAGGAAGAGGCGCGGAAAAATAGAGAGAAAAGCAGCTTCGCTACAGACACTTGAGATGGTCACTGGAATATATCAAAGATAATGTAAAACCAGGAAATAAATAAAATAATGTAGATAATTTACAGTTTCTGTATCAATAAAACAAAAATTAACTCACAATACTATTATTATATAGACCTGTAATCATGAAATGGCCACTACATCGAAACTGTTTAACTATACCATACTCTATTTTAATGTATTTAATTATGTGGATTACAGTATTACCAATATTAATTCAATGTTGACAACATTGACTTATTAATTGATAATGGAAATAAAATTAGAATCACAATTGCCTTGATGACTGAGAAAAACCATGAAAAAGTGTCTAGTAGGAACGAGTTGACCCCGGGTTTCGAACGAGGCCTTGGGGAATAATCTAAAAACACTGCCTTCTTAGTCAATTCATCTGTCACAAGAATTTATTGGGGTAAATTTTGGAACCATAA
Organism: Diploptera punctata; assembly: GCA_030220185.1. NCBI lineage: Eukaryota > Metazoa > Arthropoda > Insecta > Blattodea > Blaberidae > Diploptera > Diploptera punctata. The sequence goes on from JASPKZ010006852.1 coordinate 3,109,564, forward strand.
ACGAATTATACGAATCAGGGAATTGGTCCCAAACTAGTCTCCGGGTTCATAAATTCGAAATTGTGCAACGACCAATGTCCTTGTAGCGGTTTTCAAGTAGAGATATAAATTAAGTGAAATTTTAATTAAGCTGTCAATATTACTGTTTTTATGCTTCACAAAAATTATATTAATTAAAACGCTTAATTTGAACGCAGCGGATTCAGATCTTGTAGGTGCATGGTCGACATCAAGTTAGGATTTTATTCAACTGCGCTCTTTTAAAATTCATTAGTGTTGCAATTCAAATTGAAGTACGTGATCTTTATAGGAAGTCAGATATAATTAGAACAGTCAAGTCTCGTAGACTGTGGTGGGCAGGACATGTGGCACGGATGGGGAATGAAAGACGTGCATGGAAGCTTCTTGTAGGAAAACCAGAGGGAAAACGCCCAGTTGGTAGACCAAGAATGAGGTGGGAGAATAACAATAACTATGATTTGAGGGAAGTAGATTATACAGGGAACGATTGGAAAACATTGGCTAAGGATAGGGATGTATGGAGAGCTTATGTTCTCCCGGCCATGAACCTACGGGTTCGATAGTGTCTGTGAGATGTTAGTTGCAATTGAAATCTGGGGGGGTGAAGAGTGGGTGGCAAGACCGACCAAAAGGCGCGTAGAAGAGCCTTCATCCCTGATTTGGGGGTACTTTTACGTGCCGTACATTTACGACAAAAATTAACCGTAAGAAAATTAACTTGTAGAACAACCAGAGGGAAAACGCCAGTTGGTAGACCAAGAATGAGGTGGGAGAATAACAATAACTATGATTTGAGGGAAGTAGATTATATAGGGAACGATTGGAAGACATTAGCTCAGGATAGGGATATATGGAGAGCTTATGATCGCGCGGCCATGAACCTATTAGTTCGATATTGTCAGTGATATAGTTAGTTAGTTGCAATTGAAATCTGGGTGGGGGGTGAAAAGACCGGAAAATCGTGCTTGGAAGCGTATTATCTCTGGTTTGGGGGTTCTTTTACGTGCCGTACATTTACGACAAAAAATTAAAAACCCACGCTTTTAGATTAGATTCGATTAGTATAAAGTATTTGAGAATAAAGTTCTTTATAAAATATTTGGACCAAAGAGGGATGAACGGACAGGCAAATGGAGAAGACAACATAACAATGAGATACTTGATATTTTAGGAAACCAAATATAATAACGACAATTAAGTATCATAGACTACGATGGGCAGGACATGTGGCACGAATGGTGAATGAAAGAAGAGCAATGAAAGATTCTTGCAGGAAAACTAGAGGGAAAACGCCCAGTTTGTAGACCGAGAATTAAGTGGGAGAATAACATGATGAGGGAAGTAGTTTATACAGGGGATGAATGGAAAACATTAGCTCAGGATAGGGATGTATGGAGAGGTTATGTCCGCGCGGTCATGAACATATGGGTTCGAAAGTGCTAGTAAGTCAATTCGGTTAGTATACAGATGTGTTGGAATTTTAATGTACTAACACTGCTACTTTTTTTTTTCAGATTGAGATGAAGGTGGGATTATGTGCGCCAGGATCTTAGATAATGTAAAATAAACCATTGAGAAAGGCTTTCTATGGAGAGTGATGTCTGGAGGAGGCTCATTGAGGAAGCTTCTTCTTCTTCAACATAATTTGTAGGATTTTGATCCTGTTTATTTCCAAGAACCCAGAGTCAAACTATACAAATTATCGACTTTCCCATTGGGAAACATCCTCCATTCTAATCCATTAAAGGATAAAATATTCGTCTTATCCTCTTTTGAAATACTTGAAGCTTGTTTTATCTTTTGGTGTAAGAGATAATTTTACGCGCCCACAGGCACTACAGATAAAATCACAGTTTTATAATTGTTAATCTTCAGATTCGTAAGATGGCTGGGTCACCTATTCAGAAGAAAAGAAGGGATCAGATCAATATCGTAAAGTAACCTTAAATAAAATTGATGGCAAGCGGAAACTTTGAAGACCTTCCATCAAATGGATGAATAATATTGAACAAAATCTCAAGGAAACAAAAAGTATGACATTTTGGGGAAATTAATATATAAGATCAAAAATCAAATAGACGTCCACCGCTGTGGTCTCGAGGTAGCGTGCTGCCTTGTCACGCAGCGGGCCCGGGTTCGATCCCCGGTCGGGGTGAGGTTTTTATCGGGGTTTTTCCTCACCTGTAAAACAAATGTCAGAAAAACTTTAAAACTTTAAGGTCCAAACGGTCCCCGAAATCATATGGCCATCATCATCATCCTTATCATTATCATCATCATCCTTCACCGGTGTGGAAAACAGCGGGAAGCTACCACATCTACAATTCCCTAGTAAAGCTGCAAGCATAGCATGAAAATGCTATGATTGCAGCGAAGGACCTGCCTTCGGGCAGAATTACTATGGATGGATCATAATAGACAACAAATCTCTAGAATAAGTAACAAATTTTAATTATTTGGGTTGTAATTTTACTATAAACATAAAAATTGAAAGAGGCATAAATATGAAACTGTCGAAATTTCAAATGATTTCCGGAACTATACATAAAACATAAGAGAACAAAACAATACGAGATACTAGACTGAAGTTTTATAAAACATTGGCAGTTCCAACATTATTTTATGGGAGTGAAACTTAGTCAACGACCAAAAAATTACAAAGTAGAGTACAACGCGTAGAAATGAACTTCCTTGGAAGAAAATAAGGCTATACAAGATTGGATCGGATAAAGAATGAAGATGTAAGAATAGAGTTAAATATATATATATATATATATATATATATATATATATATATATATATATATATATATCCATTGAATGATAAAATCAAATAATATAGAGATAAATGGTTTAGACATGTAGAGAGAATGAATGCCACAAGGTTACCAAAAGCAGGATTTAACTACAAGGCAAGAGGTTCAAGCAATATAGGAAGGCCAGTGAAAAATGGAACAACTGTGAGGCGGAACAGGCAATTTGCCTAGCCCGTGAAGTGAAGAAGAACAAGAAGAAGAAGAAGAAGAAGAAGAAGAGGAAAATATCTTGGTTATGGGAGTAAATGTATGAACAATCAGAAGATAATGTGTTGGTCAAGGCTTGAAAGAAACTGCAGCACCCATGATGACGAATCTTCTGATTCTTATACTCAATAAAGACGGGAGACTGGTGAAGTAATAGCAATTTCCTGTTTTTAAGTTGTTATTTAGGCCTAATATTTTATCTATACCAAGCAGATAAAGTAGTAGAACCATCTTAAAGATTTATGAAATATTACGTCTCTATTCTGACGTCAAAAACTTGCAGCTGTTGCGTCATCTCTTTGCAAACTCATTCCAGACGCAGGAATACAACTTCCCTGGGGACCTCCTGGTGCCATAGATGACCCGACAATCAGAAGCGGCTTGTTCTGAGCAAAATACATATTTTAATCTCGTAGTTTCTAGAATTATGATTTTTAGATAAATCGATAGTCTAGAACCATGCAGTTTTAAGTTCATTTTTTTTTAGAATTCGGGGGGCAGAGGTTAATTGGGATTTCCGGATCTCTGATCTAGTCACAAACTCTGATGGAACTGATATTTAACCTCTGGGATGAATTTTGGTGAAGTCCGGAGGGTCTAACTTAGCCAAATCCACTCTCATCACCTCTAAGTCGGGGCCCCCGGGGACTTTCTTAAATTCTTTTAGGATTTTAAGATGCAAAACAGAGAGTGGGTGTATGGAAAGAAACGGGAAGCTGCAGCACCTATATGTCCCTAGTGAAGCTGCAAGTATGGCATGATGAGTAATTCCACGGTAATTAGGAAAGAGTGGACAATGCTCAGTTTGTAGTGAAATACCTGCTCTTGGGCAAAACACTATATATATGCATGTTTTAGAATTCTTGTTATGAAGTTAATGTCCGATTATATCCTTGCCCATGAGCAACTGTGAGAATAAAACAGCAATTCGATATTTCGAATACTAATGCCATCAGTAATCGACAGTTTGTTAAAATAAAGCAGTAATTTGGTATTTTGATTACTAATGCCATCAGGAATCAACAATTTATGAAAATAAAACAGTAATTCGATATTCCGATTACTAATGCCATTAGCAATCAACAGTTTGTGAAAATAAAACAGTAATTCGATATTTCGATTACTAATGCCATTAGCAATCAACAGTTTGTGAAAATAAAACAGTAATTCGATATTTCGATTACTAATGCCATCAGTAATCGACAGTTTGTGAAAATAAAACAGTAATTCGATATTTCGATTGCTAATGCCATCAGGAATCAACAATTTATGAAAATAAAACAGTAATTCGATATTTCGATTACTAATGCCATTAGCAATTAAACAGTTTGTGACAATAAAACAGTAATTCGATATTTCGATTACTAATGCCATTAGCAATCAACAGTTTGTGAAAATAAAACAGTAATTCGATATTTCGATTACTAATGCCATTAGCAATCAACAGTTTGTGAAAATAAAACAGTAATTCGATATTTCGATTACTAATGCCATCAGTAATCGACAGTTTGTGAAAATAAAACAGTAATTCGATATTTCGATTGCTAATGCCATCAGGAATCAACAATTTATGAAAATAAAACAGTAATTCGATATTTCGATTACTAATGCCATTAGCAATTAAACAGTTTGTGACAATAAAACAGTAATTCGATATTTCGATTACTAATGCCATGAGTAATCGACAGTTTGTTAAAATAAAGCAGTAATTCGGTATTTTGATTACTAATGCCATCAGGAATCAACAATTTATGAAAATAAAACAGTAATTCGATATTCCGATTACTAATGTCATTAGCAATCAACAGTTTGTGAAAATAAAACAGTAATTCGATATTTCGATTACTAATGCCATCAGTAATCGACAGTTTGTGAAAATAAAACAGTAATTCGATATTTCGATTGCTAATGCCATCAGGAATCAACAATTTATGAAAATAAAACAGTAATTCGATATTTCGATTACTAATGCCATTAGCAATTAAACAGTTTGTGACAATAAAACAGTAATTCGATATTTCTATTACTAATGCCATCAGTAATCGACAGTTTGTTAAAATAAAGCAGTAATTCGGTATTTTGATTACTAATGCCATCAGGAATCAACAATTTATGAAAATAAAACAGTAATTCGATATTTCGATTACTAATGCCATTAGCAATTAAACAGTTTGTGACAATAAAACAGTAATTCGATATTTCGATTACTAATGCCATCAGTAATCGACAGTTTGTTAAAATAAAGCAGTAATTCGGTATTTTGATTACTAATGCCATCAGGAATCAACAATTTATGAAAATAAAACAGTAATTCGATATTCCGATTACTAATGCCATTAGCAATCAACAGTTTGTGAAAATAAAACAGTAATTCGATATTTCGATTACTAATGCCATCAGTAATCGACAGTTTGTTAAAATAAAGCAGTAATTCGGTATTTTGATTACTAATGCCATCAGGAATCAACAATTTATGAAAATAAAACAGTAATTCGATATTTCGATTACTAATGCCATTAGCAATTAAACAGTTTGTGACAATAAAACAGTAATTCGATATTTCGATTACTAATGCCATCAGTAATCGACAGTTTGTTAAAATAAAGCAGTAATTCGGTATTTTGATTACTAATGCCATCAGGAATCAACAATTTATGAAAATAAAACAGTAATTCGATATTCCGATTACTAATGCCATTAGCAATCAACAGTTTGTGAAAATAAAACAGTAATTCGATATTTCGATTACTAATGCCATCAGTAATCGACAGTTTGTGAAAATAAAACAGTAATTCGATATTTCGATTGCTAATGCCATCAGGAATCAACAATTTATGAAAATAAAACAGTAATTCGATATTTCGATTACTAATGCCATTAGCAATTAAACAGTTTGTGACAATAAAACAGTAATTCGATATTTCGATTACTAATGCCATTAGCAATTAAACAGTTTGTGACAATAAAACAGTAATTCGATATTTCGATTACTAATGCCATTAGCAATTAAACAGTTTGTGACAATAAAACAGTAATTCGATATTTCGATTACTAATGTCATTAGCAATCAACAGTTTGTGAAAATAAAACAGTAATTCGATATTTCTATTACTAATGTCATTAGTAATCGAAAGTTTCTGAAAATAAAACAGTAATTCGATATTTCCATTACTAATGTCATCAGGAATCGACAGTTTGTGAAAATAAAACAGTAATTCGATATAATTCGATATTTTGATTACTAATGCCGTTAGTAATCGAACTATAGAATAGGCATGGGACAATAATATCATAACAAGAATTCTAAAAAATAAACTTAGAACAGCGTGGTTCTTTACAGGTACTATCAAAATGCTTTTTTGTATCCTTGAGAGTCAGTATAAATAATTGTAGATACATAGGATTCCTGCAAATGTTGTTAAATTGAAGTTATTTTATTTTATTTTGTTTAAAAATACCCAAAATGACATTTGGTGCCTATTCTTTTTATTTCCCCCAAAATGTTAAAAATTAACATTTTCATTATTTTAACTATCGATCAAAATGCTACTTCCAATTTCTTCTCCTCATCGAAGTTTTTTTTAGTGTTCTTCCGAAATCGCTGTCCCGACAGGTCGTGTCACGTAAAAGTATATACAATGCTAGAAGTTAAACTGTGCTAAAGTAATGGAATATGATATTAATATCTTCTTGTATCTTCTAAGCCCATGTTTCCCTTAACAGAGATTTAGGCACTCTCCTCCTACAGGGAAGAATTTGAACCATACTAATTTAGTTACACTTGTTTTCGTATAGATGTCATTTGAGAGGTCCGTGGTCAGCGTTCCGCCTCATACTGACATCTAGGAAACCAAGGTAGTACTAGGACGGGAAAATTCGCTAAATTTTGCGAGGTCTTTTCATTCAGGCTTAAGGATCTTTTACGAGCCTGAAAATCTTCAGACTCGGGACTTACGGCTTAAAGTCCCTCCCGGAGGATTTGCTTCTTGGATTTTTCCGTCCTAAAATATCCATCGACCCCGGCCGGGTTTGAACCCGCGACCCTCGGGACCAGAGGCAAGGAGCATAACCACTAGTCCACCACGGCCGACATGATATTAATATATAAGATTCAAAAGAAACAATTTTTTATTCTTACTTACTTACTTACTCACTGGCACTATCGAACCCGTAGGTTCATGGCCGCACGGACATAAGCTCTCCATACATCCCTATCCTGAGCTAATGCTTTCCAATTATTCCCTGTATAATCTACTTCCCTCAAATCATATTTAATGTTGTTCTCCCACCTCATTTTTTGGTCTACCAACTGGCCGTTTTCCTTCTGGCTTTCCTACAAGAAGTTTCCATGCACGTCTTTCATTCCCCATACGCGCAACATGTCCTGCCCATCGCAGTCTACGGGACTTAACTGTTCTTATTATATCTGGCTTCCTATAAAGACCATGTAGTTCATTGTTGTGTAGTCTTCTCCATTCACCTGTCTGTTCATCTCTCTTTGGTCCAAAAATTTTCCTAAGAACTTTATTCTCAAATACTCGTAATCTCCTTTCCTCCCTTAAAGTAAGAGTCCATGTTTCGCATCCATATAATATAACTGGTAGAATAATAGTTTTATATATTTTCAGTTTAACGTTTTTTGAAAGGAGTTGGGACATCAAAAGTCTCTGCAATGCATAATAGCACGCATTTCCAGAATTGAGCCTATGTTTAATTTCTTTGTGCATCTCATTCCTATTTGTGATTATTGTTCCTAGGTATTTGAATTCAGCCAATTCCTCAAAATTTCCCTCATTTGTCATTAGCTGTCCATTTCCATTTATTCTTACTTCCCCCATTATGTCTATGGATTAGTAGGGATTATTAACGTCCGCCTGATATCATTAACATTGCAATTGAAAGCTGGGAATATAAATTTTGCTCAAAAGCTTATTTGAGAATTGAATAAAGTTTGATGCCGCCACTGGTGGCCGGAGCCGGATAAATCTCTAGAGTACTGCGCTACAATCTGTTGCAACAAGAAATAAACAGCGCACGTTGCCAACTATGAACAAAATCATTTATATGAGTGAGAAATGGATTGCGCATTTATAAAATGGGACATCATATAGCGGACTTCGACCTCAAAAATCTGTTGTATGCAAACATTCAGGATTTCCGATGTGTCTGCCAGGTTCTTACAATAGGGCTAACCAAAATATTGTTTCGAAATCAATTTGATTATGTAAAGGCCTATTAAATCGGGGCACGGCATAGCTTACTCGCTTAATGCAATACACTACAAACTGGATAGTTCAGGATTCTAGTACCGATGGAGTCAAAATAGTTTATACTGTCCTTAAAAATCTAAAATGGAATAAACAAATATACTACACTTGCAAAACAGTCTTCCCAATAATACATTCATTAAGTCGCGTAAGAATTTGTTTGTCATTTGTTCTTAGGAGAATTTTATACCTCTTACGATCTAAATTCCAGTTTTAACGTAAACAAACCAGATGTATGACTGGATTTCATTGGTAGAATAATGGTTTTATCTTTAAGCATGTAAGAAAATGTATTTCACTCTCCAACACCCTACATAAAGGGGGGAAAATTATATATATATATTAATTTATTTATTTATTTATTACATTTACATCCATGATGCCGATATATATATATATATATATATATTATCTAGCAAATGTCTATATAAGTTATATGGGAGAATCTTAAAGTGTATAATTATAATTTTAATATATTAAATAAACACTGTTTTATTCTTATATGTATATATATATACTCAGAGATCCGGGTTCGAATCCCGTCCAGGCATTTATTTTTCTTATCATACCATATATATATATATATATATATATATATATATATATATATATAAATGTCATAAATAATCTTCTATTTGCAGACGATGTAATCATAATACAGAAAAATGAAGACGACTTACAGAAATCAATGTATGCATTAAATGAAATATGTAAATTATACGATCTAAAGATTTCTGTAAGGAAAACGAAGACCATGGCTTTTAGAGCAAGAGATCCAGTGAGATCCAAAATTATTTTAGAAAATCAAAGCATAGAACAGGTGTCTAGTTTCAAATGTTTGGGCTGTGATGTTGGCTACAATGTGGAAAGAGATATTGACTCCAAAATAAATAAATTTCAGACGGTGTGTGGAACAATACAGAGAACATTCAAAAATAAAATTAGAAAAGAAACCAAGATAAAAATGTATAATGTTATGGCGGTTCCCACAATATTGTATGGATGTGAAACTTGGGCTCCAGTGAAAAGACAGAAGGATAGAATACAGACGGCAGAGATGCGGTTCCTAAGACAAGTAAAAGGATGTACAAGACTTGATAGAATAACAAATGAGGATATAAGAGAAGAATTGAAAGTACAGCCTTTATTGGATAAAGTCACGAATTACAGACAGAAATGGATTGATCACATGGATGGAATGAGTAAGGAGAGATATCCATTGTTAGCCAGAAATTATCAAGCAAGAGGAAGGCGTGATGTTGGAAGACCTAGAAGACGTTGGACTGATGCAATATGAAGTCGGAACGGGCAATTGCCTAATCCCTAGAGTGATGATGATGATATATATATATATATATAAACATGGGTTCGATCCACGGTCGGGAAGTTTTTCTGGGTGAGGTTTTTATCGGGGTTTTTCCTCACCTGTAAGACAAATGTCAGGAAAACTTTAAGCCAAAACGGTCCCCGAAATCATATGGCCATCATCATCATCAAATTATCAACACCATCCTTCACCGGTGTGGAAAGCTACGGGAAGCTACCACACCTACAATTCCCTAGTAAAGCTGCAAGGATAGCATGAAAATGCTGATTGTGGTGAAGGACCTGCCTTCGGGCAGAATTGCTAAGAATGTATATATATACGTCTACCGCTGTGGTCTCGAGGTAGCGTGCTGCCTTGTCACGCAGCGGGCCCGGGTTCGATCCCCGTTCGGGACAGGCTTCTGGGTGAGGTTTTTTTCGGGGTTTTTCCTCACCTGTAAGACAAAGTCAGGAAGCTTAGGCCCCAACGGTCCCCGAAAATCATCCGGCCATCGTAATCACCCGTATCATTATCATCGTCCCTCACTGGTGTGGAAAGTAATGCGAAGCTACCACATCTATAATTCCTTAGTAAATCTGCAAAGCATAGCATGAAAATGCTATGATTGCAGTGAAAGAGCTGCCCTCGGGCAGAATTACTATAGATTAGGTGTATTCTTACAATATTGTGATCCTATTTTGGCAATAAATTATATGACCAAATTGCACTGAATAAACAAATGAAACATAACCACACATTTCTGATTTGTTTTCAAACATTGCCGTTTACATTTAATATATAACTATTTTAAAATGCCGGTAACTATATTTAAATTGTGACTTTTGAATAAACAGCTTAATTTTATTCGTTAAATAGTCCTAACAAATGCCACTCTTGATTTCCAAATCCTCTACATAAATTCACTCGTGACGTTACTTATGAAAAATAGTTTGATACAGGACAAAACTGACACATCATTTAAACCGACAACCAATAGACAGGCCTAATGCGGCACTGCTATACAAAGCCAAAGTAATGAGGAATCAAGGGCATCAGTTGATAAAATGGATGGATAATATATATAATACTAGCGTACCCGGCAGACGTTGTTCTGCCCGAACGTTCAGTTCAATTCTCATGTCATGGGCGGACGATAAAAATGTTACTTTTTTACCATAAAATTCAGCAATTAGGACATAATGATATATTATTAAATAAGTTCGCAAGAAAACCTCTTACAGCCTTCTGTTGTGACTCAAGAAGTGTGAATGATGACGTCACATAGCCATGAACATTAGAATTGTACCCTCCTTTGCAGATAAGTTAAAAACTGTCATATAATAATTATATTAGAGTGAAAAAAAAAAGGATAAATTGATGAGAGTGAGTCAAAACAGTTTTTTTTCAGCTAAATTTCATATGACCCACTGTGCACCGGTCCCATACTGGCCGGCATTCCATGAGAAAAATTTCTTCCCCCGTAGAGACTCGAACCAGCCTTAAGTCCCGTAGTTTTGCGCCAAGACTTCTTGCCTTAACCGTTCGGCTACGACGCGAGACTCTTGGTACCAATGAAACGCAAAATTGGTTATTGTGAGTTATCCGTAAGAGATAAACATATTCTGTCGCGGACTTTTTTGTAGAGCTTTTTGAGATATTCAATTCTGTGTACATTAATTTTGTGTATTTCGTATGGTTTAGGCAGCGTAAGCAATTTAAGCGTCCAAAGAGCTACTTTTTTCACGTTTTCCACTACAAAGGGCGATTTTTAAGGGTGTAGGAGTTGAGCATCACAACTCTCTTATAGCCTATGTTCATCCCGGGAATCTCCTGAACATTTTGCAAAAAAACCTCATTACAATCGGATCAACTGTATGGCCGCGCATAAAGTACGAACAAATATACAAACAAACAAACATACAAACAAACAATTTTTATATATAAGATTTTGAGGCCAGAACAGGCAGAAATGTCTAATCCTTGAAGTAGAAGAAGAAAACTTTATTTATCATTCTTCCCTTATTTGTGCAGAATATTTACAGAATGCTGCCCAAATTAGAATACTTTTCTCTATATTCGAAATTTTCCTTGGTGGCCCCCAGTTTAAACCAGATAAAAAATTATTTATATTTAAAAGGTTCTCGACATCTTTTCTGGAGTTCATATTCCTTAATTATACACAAAACAGTGGGGAGCTCAATTGTTCTGTTTTATTCAAATGCAAACTCATAACAAACGCTGTTACTTTCAATTCTTTACTCTCTGGCACTGACTTATAATATTTAATGGTAAAAATTTTAAAAATGCTTATTTCCTCACCCTCAAATGCGTAACCTATTCTTATCCAATTAGGAGTTCGTCATTTGTCAGCAATTTTTGTAACATTGTTACGTGGGGAAGAAACAAAAAGTGTAATGGAATGCAGGAAATAAGCGTTTTGCTGTCGCATCTAATTAACGTTACAGACCTTGAACCTTCGACATTACCCATTGCCACATACGCCCTTTACAACCTTTATCCTGCGTGGCCCAGTTATTTATAACATGTCGCAACCACCTAATATTTCTGTAGTTGTTTCTAAAACCAATCTTTACCAAGTAAACTTTCTATTTATATCTCACATCGAACTTGTTGGCTCTGAATATATATTCTGACAATTATATTCGGGACCAGCTTCATGGTCTTGTGGTCAGAGGTTCTGACTCCAGATCGCGAACTCCCGGGTTCGATTCTCGGTCAGACCATAGACATTTTTCCTTAAGGGAATTATTCCTGTGGTTGTCATGGTATGTAATTTAGATTAAGTTTAGGTAAAGGATTCTCCTGGCACTTTAATATCATCATGCACAAATCCGTTTTACGCCTTTTTTTTTTGCAAATTCCCCAGGTTGCCTTTCGACATTGCTATGTTCTCCCCTGGCATGGCGTACTTGTAACCCACTTCTGAGGTTGGGGCACCTGGAAGGCGGGGTTACGCTGCCACGATGTTATGATGAGTGATGATGATGATGATAGTGGTGCGCCAGGAGAGTTCCTAATCGTAAGCTTAATCTAAGATGAATATGAATGATGATGATGATTGCGATGGCCATATGATTTCGGGAACCGTTTGGGCCTTGAAATTTTCCTGACATTTGTCTTACAGGTGAGGAAAAACCCCGATAAAAACCCCACCCAGAAAAATTGTCCCGATCGGGGATCGAACACGGGCACGCTGGGTGACAAGGCAGCACGCTACGTCGAGACTACAGCGGTGGACAGTTGGAGAATATTGGAATGCCAATTTTGGAAATCTACTTCTTTCCATTTTTATCAGATGATTTTTTCCGTTCTTTTTTGCATATTTTTATATTATCATTCAAACTTGGTACTCCAAGTTTTTATCTGATAATAGTGTTCAATATCATTTATCACCAATTATATCATCGAGGTAATGTAACTCCGCTTTCCAGGTGCTTCAACCTAAGAAATGGGTTACTATTCCGCCAAAGTCAGGGGAGAAAACCAGAAATGTCATAAAAGACAACCTAGAGGCATTAAGAGAAGAATACATTTGTATTCGAAAGGTTGCGAGTTCAAATTATATCAGAAATTAATTTCTGATATGATTCTAAATAGTGAAAAAATACAAAATAAAAAAAAAGTTTTAAATGTCATGTGGACTAATGGTTATGCTCCTTGCCTCTGGACCCGAGGGTCGCGGGTTCAAACCCAGCCGGAGTCGATGGATTTTTTAGGATGGAAAAATCCAAGGTGCAAGTCCTCCGGGAGGGACTTTAAGCCGTGGGTCCCGAGTGTAAGATTTTTAGGCTCGTAAAAGATCCTTAAGCCTGAATGAAAAGGCCTCTAAGCAAAATTTACCGAATTTTTTCGTCCTAGTACTACCTTGGTTTCCTAGATGTCAGTATGAGGCGGAACACTGACTACGACCATTCAAATGACATCTATACGAAAACAAGTGTAACTAAATTAATATGGTTCAAATTATGATGATCTTGATGAAGATTTTCGGGCTGTAGGCCGCGGTCGTCAGGCTTGTAGTTCCCCGACGTTTCGCCAGAGACTGCGTCTGGCATCCTCAAGGGTGTCTTGAGACTGGCAATTCTGACCGCTGTCTGTCCTATTTATACGTTCACCGCGATGTGTTCGTAAGTTGTATCTGCCTTCTGATTGGTCAGCGTTAGGGACTTCCATTGCTCCAATGCGATTGCTGTTTGATAGTCTAGTCGACTCCGGCCGTGAAATTCTACGTGAATACAATGGTTCAAATTCTTCCCTGTAGGGGGAGAGCGCCTAAATCTCTGTTAAGGGAAACATGGGCTTACAAGATACATGAAGAAAAAACAATACTATCGTTACATAACATAATAGACAAGGTAGCATTGAAATACAGAAATAAAAACTGGATTTTATACTGAAAGTAAAGCGTACAAATCCCGACTAGAATCTGCCCAAACAGATTTTTACTTAGACCGTCTAACTAGGCTAGACAAAAATAACACAGATATAAGGGCAACATTAAGAGTTGCAAAGATTGCAGAAGTCATTTAGATTTATTAGAATAATTGGCAGGAACATTTCCAGCGAAACCAATCCGACTAACAAAAAAATGTTATTATACCAATCTAAAGGATTCAGAAACAGAAGAAGACCTAAACAAATGACTGTCAAGGATATCTTGAGATTTAAGTACAAGTTCAGAAGAACCTAAACCAACTATATTCATGATTATTTGTTCAAATCCCGGGTGACCAGTCTCTCTGAATTTCTGTCAATCAAGACTAATGGTCAATTAGAATTTCACTATCACAATCTATTTCAGTATTAATTGTTTCATAATCTAGCATATAAAAATAATCTTTATTTGTTTGTTTGTTCGTACTTTATGCGCGGCCACACCGTTGAACCGATTGTCATGGGGCTTTTTGCAAAATGTTCAGGAGATTCCCGGGATGAACATAGGCTATAAGAGAGTTGTGACACTCAACTCCTACACCCTTAAAATCGCTCTTTGTAGTGAAAAACGTGAAAAAATAGCTCTTTGGACGCTTAAATGGCTTACGCTGCCTAAACCATAACAAATACACAAAATTAATGTACACAGAATTGAATATCTCAAAAAGCTCTAAAAAAATCCGGGGAAGCATATGTTTAACTCTTGCTGATAACTCACAATAATCATTTTTGCCTTTCATTGATGGCAAGAAGATAGAGACAAGTACGTAGATTCCTGTGCAAGAATAGCAGCACATGGCGGGTATTTTACGGATAACTCACAATAACGAATTTTATCTTTTACCTTATTTATGCCAAGAAGATCGAGATAACTAAATTCCCGGGCAACATCAGATAATCAGCACGGAGAATCTTAAAATAATTACCATATACATTTATAATTATTATTCATTTTACTTATTGAACTAATCATAAGAAGTACATTCATTTTTGTCTTTCAGTTCATTTGTGCCAAGAAGATCGGGATGAATAGATTCCCGGACAACGCCGGGTAAACAGCATGGAGTACCTAAAAATAATTACGATATAAATTTTCCTTTTATGTATTTAAATAAAAATAAAACACATTAACTTTCGTATTTCAGCTCATTTATGTAAAGAAGATCGGCATAAGTAGATTCCCGGGTAACGCCGGGTAATCAACACGGGGTATCTAAAAAATATAAAGTTATAATTATTTTTCCTTCTACTTATTCAACTAAACATAAAAACACTTTAATTTTAATTTATTTAGGCGTAGCAGCGCACGCCGGGTATTAGCTAATTTATTATAAATTGATATCAGATATATATAAAAATACAATAAAATAAATACACTCTAGATTAATATACGCGCGGACATGAGCTAAAAATTATTACATCCTTGTCAAATTAGCCATTTAGTGGACGACTGCTAAAAGTTTCGAATGATTTAACATGACAGCGTTTGTCATCTCTCTATTAACAGCCTCACAGCAACACAGGGGATGTGAATTGGCTACATGAAACGAGGAAGGCAAAGAAGGGACAGCTCATTTCCTAGTAGTAACATGATAAATGTGGAAAAATCCAAGCTTATCAGATTTTAAAACACAAAGAAAAAATAATTAATGAATAGGTGCAAGGAATTGGTCAATTCAAGAGATAGATAGATAGAGAGAGAGAGAGAGATACGGAGAGAGAGAGAGACGGAGAGAGGGAGGGGAGAGAGACGAGAGAGAGAGAGAGAGAGAGAGAGAGATAGAGAGAGAGACAGGAGAGAGACGGAGAGAGAGAGACGGAGAGAGAAAGACGAGGAGAGAGAAGAGCGGGGAGAGAGAGAGAGACAGAGAGATATAGATAGAGATATAGAGATAGAGAGGTAGATAGAGATATAGAGAGAGAGACAGAGAGAGATAGATAGAGATATAGAGATAGAGAGGTAGATAGAGATATAGAGAGATAGAGAGAGAGAGACAGAGAGATATAGAGTAGAGATTATAGATAGAGATATAGAGAGAGAGATAGAGAGAGAGAGAGAGAGACAGAGAGAGAGAAAGACGGAGAGATAGATAGATGAGTAGAGAGAGAGATAGAGGAGAGATAGATGAGAGGATAGAAGGGAGAGATAGACGGAGAGATAGATAGAGATAGAGAGTAGAGAGATAGAGAGAGAGATAGAGAGAGATAGATAGAGAGAGAGAGAGAGAAGAGAGAGAGAGAGAGATAGATAGAGATAGAGAGGAGAGAGGAGAGAGATAGAGAGAGAAGGAGAGAGAGAAGGAGAGAGAGAGAGAGACGGAGAGAGATAGAGACGGAGAAGAGAGAGGAGAGAGAGATAGAGAGAAAGAGAGACAGAGAGAGATAGATAGTGATAGTAGAGATAGAGAGGGTAGATAGAGATATAGAGAGATAGATAGAGATAGAGAGAGATAGATAGATAGATAGAGAGATGAGAAAGAGAGTAGAGAGAGACAGAGATGAGAGAGAGATAGAGAGAGAGAGAGAGAGAGAGAGAGAGAGACACGGGAGAGATAGAGAGAGACATAGATGAGATAGAGAGAGGGAGAGGGAGAGAGAGAGAGAGAGAGAGAAGATGAGAGAGGAGAGAGAGGAGGGACGAGAGGAGAAGAGGAGAGAGAGAGAGAGAGAGAGGAAATGAAATAATCAGTGAGGTGTGGGGAGTGTTTTACCAGTCCACAATCAAAAAATCTCCAAATTTCCGGACCGATGTTCTAAACTCAAGCTCTAGCTGTCCTATATCCCTAGGGAATAACTATTTCAAGGCATGTATAATCAAAGATTGATTAATATTTTTTTTTGTTTTGTTATTTTATAATATAGAAAAAAATGGTCCAATGCCATTCCGTTTTGAACAAGTTTTACTGTATTTTCCAAAAGTTTTCATTTCGTTCGTTACCATATTTTACGACCGAGTGCCTCATTTATAATCCTGACACTTGCATTACTTGTACTTTATCATTTGATTATCACATTGACATTTCATCATTACGGCAGCTTAGCGACGTAACGGTTCATCTACCAGCCATTAGTGTATGAAAGACGCGGCCAATGTTTGATTCACAAGAACTGTTGTACGTTATCACGCGGATCGCATATGTAATAAGGCAGACTAACAGGAGTGCTTTTAAATTAATGAAATATTTTCTACTAAATAAGCTATTAATGCCGTCCGTGACCGAGTATCTACACCAACTAAATGTTTTCGTTTATTCAACCCAAATGACATTTTTCACAACCTCCATATTTTTAAATAATAAAACAAGAATAGTGGATTAAGATTAGTGAAGGACAACTGGAAATTCACTTTACTATACAAGTTACTACAAGTTTTTCGTTTTACAATATTTAGGATTATATGCCAGTGCTATTAAACACTTAGTTTGTCAAAAGACAGGTTACAGGCTCCTAAAAATAACTCTAAAGAAAAACACTAAACATATCCCATCTGATATTCATCTGATATACTGTGGCATTAGGGTAAAAGTACATAAGTCCGATCTTAGTGATTTTTTATCTTGTAGATTAATAATCAGAAATACAGCATTTTTATGTAGAACTAGCTAAAATCCGGCGTGCGCTGCTACGCCTAAATAAATAAAAATGAATGTGCTTTTATGTTTAGCTGAATAAGTAAAAGGAAAAATAATTATAAACTTATATTTTTTAGATACCCCGTGCTGATTACCCGGCGTTACCCGGGAATCTACTTATCCCGATCTTCTTGACATAAATGAGCTGAAATTCGAAAATTAATGTGTTTTATGTTTTGTTAAATAAGTGAACGGAAAAATTTATATCGTAATTATTTTTAGATACCCCGTGC